>OZJO01015013.1:2312-21637 GCA_900406225.1 Acrobeloides nanus | reverse complement strand
TCCCCCCCCCCCCCTCCCGGGCCTCATACAGGGATGTCCAACGACGTTTGTCACGGGTGTTGAAAGTTGCAAAAAAATGGGATCAGTCGGAAAAACATCTGAAAATGATATTTTTCACCATTTTTGACTATGCCGAACAATTTCTAATTATTTTTGGCAGCGGACAAGAAAATTTTTTTTTCAAAATTTAAAAAAAAATCACCTTGGGGGACCAAGGGGTTGAAAATCGAAAATTTCAAAGTTTCGAATTTTTGAATGAAAACTTTTTATCGTGTTCCCCATGTTCAAAAACGGTGGAAAAGTGCAAAGAAAGTGAAAAAAATTATTCCGGTCTCAAAAAACTTCAATTTTTTGGCCTGGGTAGTTTTTTAGGTCAAAAAGCGTTTTTAGCCTATTTCTATTTTTTCTTCGGGCCAAAATTAAAAAACGACGGCACTTTTCTACAGTAAATTGGGGCCAAGGAATCGATTGCCGTCGTTATTTTCCGGATTTGAAATTATTCTTTGGGTGTTTTCATACAAACAGTGCAAAAAATGGGTTACTCAGCTTTAAAAGTTTTAAGAGCTTTATGGTTTAAGCCATTTTCAGAGATCTTGGTGTCAAAATCCTCGTAAGAGCTTGCAGAAAAAAAGTATGGTTCGCTTTTTTCCTGCGCAGAAGAAAAATTTGAAAAATTGTCAAAAATGCTCAAAAAGTCATAAAATTTCGAAAAAAAGGTAAAAAAATGAAATTTTTGAAACTTTTACGGAAAAAGCGAACCATACTTTTTTTCTACAGGCTCTTATGAGAATTTTGACACCAGGATCTCTGAAAATGGCTTAAACCATAGAGCGCTCAAAAAGTTTTAAGTTTCGCACTTTTTCACACTAAGTCAAAACTTCAAACGGTTTAAAAAAATATAAGAATTTATTTTTCACCAAAAATCTTTTTTATTCATATAATTTAGGACGTGTAAATATTTTTAAAAAAAGAATTAAACAATTCCATTTAGTCTTCGAGGAGATATTACATTTTTTGTTCAACTATAGAAAACGGCTTTTTTTCAGGACTTAGACAAATTTTCAAAAAGTCAAAAAATGTGTCCTGTTGCAATTTTCGAAAATTTCGATTAAAATGTGTTATTAGCAACGTGATAAACAGTTTTATCACGTTTTTCCACTGCCCCATTTTTTTGCAACTTTCGACAGCCGTGGTTTGTCGACGCCGTCGACGTTTAGATGCAACGACATCCCAAACGTCGGACGTTTCAAACTTTTTGCTTTGTCCAAAAACAGATAAAAAATTACTGATCAAAGATCTTTATATAGCGGATCTTAATCGACCATTGCTTTTTGATTTTTTATTATTTAAATTTTATTACTTCAATCAGCAAATATAAGGTTTTAGTTATAATTCGAGAACATATCTTTGAAGTCACCAGTGAAAAATGTATCTCGTAGCAAAAGTAAGACGAAAAGTCTTACTATTATTTATAATAACCATGTTTTTGATTTTTTGGGTGATTTATTCTACTTTTATCGCAAATGAAAATTATTCTAGTAAAGATGTAACATGTTGCTCCGAAAATTCTACGTGCTTTCTGAGATGCATCAGTCTTAAATACTGCAATGGTAAGACATTTAGAAAATCTTTATACTAAGGGTCGCCACAAATATCACACTACCACAAGCAACGGCACTAGCTATCGTACGAGTGTAAAATACAAAATACACTCGTACGACGTAAAATACACTCGTACGACGGACGAAATGGCCACAAGCTATCGTACGAATTTCGTCGTACTGCGTCGTACGACAGCTTGTGGCGATTTCGTCGTACTTTTACGTTAATTTTACGATCGTACGATGACTTCGTACGATAGCTTGTGGGGTCGTCGTACTTTCGTACGATGGCTTGTGCCGTGCTTGTGGCGACCCTAAATGACATGTAAATATTTTAAGGCTATTGCATTAGTCATGGAATGCCATGCAATCAAATGTGCACTTGTGTGCCTTGTGCCAATAGAAATGAGGAGGTGTGTTTTCAAAATTTTTTAAATGTTTTACGTATACGTAAAATGTACGTGCACCTAAAAACTATTTTTCCTTGTAGCCAAAATTCAAAAAAATTTTATTTTCTAAAAACAAACAAACAAAAGCAGGAGGGTGTTGCCGGGTTTTTTCTCCTACAAGGGGTGCATTAAAAAACTATAAATCCATTTACATTGTTGGTTTGCTATTGAAGGTTTTGGAGTCGATTGAAAATTTTCGATTTGTGGGGTTTTCTATAGTCACGGTTATTTATTCAATAATGTGACTCAATGTTATGTGTTTGTTGGGTGAGTGTGCTGTGTTGTGTGTATTTTGTGATTTGAGTTTCTGTGAGTGGGTTGTGAGGTGTGTTGTGTGAATTTTATATGTTGAGTTCATAGGTGCACAACGGGGGGGGGGGGACTGTCNCTGCCGAAAAATTATAGGTTAAAATGTAATAAAAAGGAAACATGGCGTATTTTTCGTCCGGATAAATTTTGAACATAAGGGGGGACCCTTATGATTTTTCAAAAATTTCAAATTTTCGGAAATTTTTTTTTCATTTTTTATCTTCTTAATAGTAATATTTTGCCATTTTGAACCACTATGATTCCTGAAGCTTAATTCGTATCGATTCGAATTTTTTGTGGTTGTCCCCCCCCCCCTACTTGTGCACCTATGGTTGAGTTATTGATTGATTGTTTGTTGAAATGTTGATTTTTTTCAATTTGAGGACGGGGTGGGTCTTTCTATAATCACGTTTATGTTTTCAGTAACGTAATTCGGTTTTTCAGAAACGTTTTCAGAAACCTTTTTCCAACCCTATCTGTCGATATATGATGAAAAGTGATGTACTTCAAAGTTGTAGGGGAATTTCTGCTCTATTTTTTAAAATTTTTCTAGATGTTTAATCGCTTACTGTAAAAAAGTTATGACCAACAAACGATATACATATTGTAAAAAATCAATTTTTTGCCAATTTAAAAAAATTTTACATGCAAAGTCATAATACAGGGGGGCAAAGTAATGATTAGGGTTGGTGGAAACGGGAAAGCAAGCAATCGGGAACGGAAATTTGTTCGCTGAGAATCCCGAAATCGGGCGGGAATGAGAATTTACCTTGATCCCCCTTAGGTTTTTCCCAAAATTTTGGACAAAAACATAAGGAGAAATTGTTGAAAATTGCCATTTTTAAAGGGACGGTGCACGAAGTATACTGCGTTGATTTGCAATGTCATATTTGACTATAATACCCCATTTTTGATGCGAGGAGTCCGAAAATGACAAATAGAAAATTTGAAAACCTCATTTTCATCTCTAAAAAAGCGTTTCAAAACAGGTCTATTTTATGATATAAATATGGGGTTTTTATCCAATAATTTGAGGATATCTCGGCGAAAACGCATCCGTTTTCGATGATCTTTTTTTATTCGTGTAACTTGCGACGCGAGCTATCTGATATTTTGATCGCTTTTTGATTTTGACTTCGGGAAAAGATATAAAAACTTTTTCCCGGATAGTCTTCATTTGTCGGTTTTTTTTGGAAAAATGGGAATTTTGATTTTTTTCGAAAATTTTTTCACAGATCGTTCAGATTTTTCTGACGAATTTTTTGAGGTATTGTTCGCTCAAATAGGAGGAAAAATTTTTCGATTTTTTGACCCCATGGTATTCCAAGTCAAAATTTCCAAAAAAATTGGAGGTCCTCAAATTTCGCTAAAAACATGTTTCTGGGGGTTTTCGGGGTCGAAAAACACGATTTTCGCGAGTAAAAAAATACTAAAACCTTCATTTAAACTGAATGTGATCAAAAAATTGCTAATTTTACTCTAAAATAGGGGTTTGTTTTACTTTTTATGCATTTTGTCCATCCATGGGGTCCAAAAAATCAATTTTTTCAAAAATGTTCAACTTTTTCTAAAAACTATCAGAAAATGTTCGCCATAGCCAAAAACGGTGAAAAATGTCGAAATTTCGACGAATGAAGTCAAATAAAGAGGGGCCCTTGATTTCAATGAAAACGCTATTTTTGGCATTTTTTCATTTTGATTGTCCAAAATACCTTCAAAATCGATCTCAATAGTACAAAATTCGATTCCCCGCTATTTTAGGCCATAAGGAACAGTTTTAGCTAGTTTTGGAAAAAATTCGCATCTTTCCAATCTGGTGGTTCCCTTGTAAGGGGTCTTCATACTAACATAGGACCCAAAAAATTCTGACATAAGGGGCAAAAGGTTCCAAATTTTTTAATAAAAGAAATTATTATAAACATTGTTGAAAACATGCTGAAAAGAGAAGATTATAAAAAAAGTGTTAAGAATTCGTAACAGTTACGGTCGCACTTTTCGTCATACTGTAGACGATTTTGTTGTAAACAGAACACAGTGTGACTGTTACGAATCGTCTCACTTTTTCGTTTCAGTCGCAGTTACACTTTTCGTCGTCATTGTAAACGCCGCTTTACCCTCGTGAAAAGAACTGTACGAAAAAAGGTTGATAAAAATTTAGGAAGAGCCAAACGATTATTTTTTCCCCAAAGGATATGATAATACAAAACCGTTGGATGAGTCCAATTTACTCAAAGAACTTCCTATATATGGTTGTACTCATGATACAGATTTATTAGTTGGCATTAAGACGAGGACAACTGAATTTACAGAGCGAGAATGGATTCGAAATAATTGGGGAAGATATAGAAGCCCACAAGTGCCGCTCATCTTCCTGATTGGAAATACCAATGTATTTTAAACAAATATTAGGGCTACACAATGCGCCAATATCTCCTCCCTCCCCGCTCATGTGGCACTATTTTTACTTAATTAACATATCAGTAAAAAGACATTCCACGCAGAGCGCTGCAACAGAAAGCAACATAGAAACCTAATACAGTTGCACAACCCCGGTACCCCCGGTAAAATTCTACTGAGGGGGGGGGGGGGTAAGTCATGGGGTAGGGAGGGGGGTAGGTCATGGGGCGGAAGGGGGTAGGTCATCGGTTCCCGGCGCCGGAGACCGATTTTTTTAGAAGGTCTAAAAAAGGTCACCAAACTGCGGAGGGGTGGGTCATAAAAACAAGAATTTTGGACCGGGGTCTGTGCAACTGTGAACCTAATACAATTGTTTAGAACCCAGTAATAAGAAACAGTATAATCGAAGAGAAACAGAAATACGGCGATATTTTGCTATTAAACTTTGATGATCACTATCTAAATCAATCTGTGAAAAATTATGGCTTCTTCAAATATTTTGTTGAATATTGTCCGAATGCAAACTGCTTAGTAAAAGCTGATAGTGACACAGTTATAAATATAAATGGCCTTGAACGGATGTGTAATCTTTCCTCGAGTAAGCAAACAAAAATTACAACTTCTATGTTCTTTTCTATTGTTCTTTTCTTTTAGCGAATAAAAAAGTTATGACAGGTTGTGTGGCACAAAGAACTGAAGTTAATAGAATTCCTGGGCCTAAATGGTATGTACCTCGTTATGTTTATCCAAATAAGAAATATGATGACTATTTAGAAGGTATTTTTTATAGAATACCTTATTTTCTCTAAAATTGTTGCGGTTGGCACTACTACAAGGTCGAAATTCAATACGAGTCACTAAGTGGCCGGCATGGTGTAGTGGTCCGGTGTGCTGCCGAGGAGTTCGGCATCACCGGCACTAGAAGGGTTCAGTTCCCCTTGCGAACAAAAGATTTTGCCCTGGAATATTTAGCGGGAAAATCTAAGAGGAACTTTAGTTTGTGATCAGCACGCTGGATGATCACAACAATGGCGACCAGGATGAGATATCGCAAGGGAAATCGTCTAGTCGGAAATACGAGCTCACAAATGTCCGTCTGTAGTGTTTGTAGACGGAAAAGCGAAAACTTCCTCTACACGACTGGCGACCTAGGGTAATTTCTGGGCGAAAAATCGATTGCGCACATTTTCGAAGAGTGAAAACGCTTCCTTGACCCTGATTCAAGAGAAAAAGTTCGTTTTTTGAACCAAAAGCTGCTATTTTCATCCTAAATGCGCGCAATCGATTTTTCGCACAGAAATTATTTTCCGAAAAAATTTTTTTACCAAAACAGCCTATATAGGGGTAAAATTATGCGAAAAATCGATTGCGCGCATTCTCGAATCGTGAAAATGCTTCCTTGACTCTGATTCAGGAAAGGAATCGGTGTATTGAAGCGAAAATCAAACATTTTCGGAAATTTTCGCTTCAATACACCTTTTCTGAATCAGGGTCAGGGAAGCGTTTTCACGCTTCGGGAATGAGCGCAATCGATTCCCCGCATAAAATTACCCCTAAAACTGATCAATTTAGAAAATTTTTTTTCATGAAATAGTCCCTTATTTTCACCCCCCCTTTAAGCTAACGTGAACCTCCCTACCTTGGGGGACCAAGGTGAAAATTTTGAATTTTCAAAAGTTCTCCAAATCGGCTGATTTTTTATACTCGGGGGTTTTCGAGTATGTGGGACACGAATTCAAAAGGAATTTTTGAATTTTGACCGTAGGAAGGGATCGAATCAGAATTTGTTTAAACTTCGTAAATTTACATATGTGTAAAACTTTCAAAAATTAAAAAATTGTTACATTTTTAACCCCTTAGTGCCGGCTGTCCCATATATGGAACAAGATTTTGAAAGCTGTATATCTCCTCCAATATAAATTGGATTTCTAAATTTATATATTTGAAAATTCCCTGTTGGTCCTGCAAAAGGGCAATTTGTAAAAGTACGACTGCGCCGAACGGAGTCCCAAATGTGGCGCCGAACACGCTAAACGGGTACCAATTAGGCTTAGGCCTAAGCTCGAGCACTCTGTTCTTTTAATTTATTTATATTTTATACATGTTTTAGGTTGGATTTTGCCAAAACATCCCTAAGACAATTTTTTCACCGGAAAATAACGACGGCAATCGATTTGACCCCACTTTACTACAGGAAGGTGCTGTCCGTTTTTAATTTAGACTTCAAGAAGCCTTAGAAATAGGCAAAGTTTTTTGACATATTTCGGCACTAAGGGGTTAACTGGGAGCGTTGTCGGACAGTTGGTCGACCGGACAGGGGCCTTAGGCTTAGGCCTTAGGTCTTAGACCTTAAGTTTAGGCTCAGGCCTTAGGCTTATGCTTAGGTCTTAGGCTTTGGCCTGAGTCGACCAATTGTCTGGTCGGCCAAGTGTCCGGTCGACCAACTGTCCGGGTCGACCAAGTGTCCGAGTCGACCAACTGTCCGGCATTCAATTGGGAGCGTTGCTGGGCGCTCGGAGATACCGCGAGCGCGTTAGTGCTCGGCCCCCGGCTCTTGAAATATGTACTCATAAAATGGGGTGATAGAATTAGAAAGTTGCAAAAGAACGTTGTTTTTTTTGTTTTTGAGATCTCGAGCTTTCTTATCCTGCGGATATGCTCGGACACTACTTTTAATTTATTTATATTTTATACATGTTTTAGGTTGGGGAATGTTGGTTACTGGCAAAAATAGTGTTAAGGATCTTCTTGATACTTTAAGAAATAAAACTCCATTTTTGACATCAGAAAATTATCGTCGAATTCCAGAAGATGCCATTCAAAACGGTGAAGTTCGAATTTTAGCAAATATCTCCATTCAAGATGTTGGCGGTTTTGGCAATGGAGTAAGTAATTTTCGAGAAAAAATATACACTGTAGCCAAAAGAATAAGAATTTTGGGATTTTTTGGGATAAGTTTCTCAAAAAAATTTTATTCCAAATAAAAATATAGGGGGTTTTATATGAATGAAATCGATTGCTCATACTGTCAGTTAATGTAAACGCTTCCCTCATCTAGAAAACATAAATTTGTTTAAAATTTCATTGAAAAATCGCAAAAATCCGATTTTTTATGAAGTACCATGAGCTGTGCGCTAACGCGCTCGGAGGGAAGAAGAAGAGATGAGTGGAAGACCCCCGAGCACTTCTCAGGATCTGGAAATGTGTGCAATCTATTTCTCATATATATCCCCTATGGGATCATTTTGAATTTTTTTTGGCACAAAAACTCACAAAATTCTCATTTTTTAGGCCTCCCTGTATCTTGGGTACTGCTAAAAGGGGTTAGCTATAGGAGTTAGGGTTAAAATTACTAAAAGGGATTAATGTGGGAGTTAGCATTTTTTTTAATCCTGTTGCATATTCTTGATACCAAATTCCCGTTTTTTGACACGGAGAATCCATGGGACCAGTTCTCGTACCGCCAAAAGGTCAACTAATAGTGTAGTTTGATGAAATCACCTATGGAACCCTGTGCTAAAAGGGGTTAATGTGTTTTCGTAAGGAGGGATCCCATGGATCGATTTTTTGGGGTCAGGAAATGATTTTTTTGTTTAGTATGCCAAAAGTTCGGGCATAAATTGCCGATTAATAAAGATAAAAAATTTCAACTCGTAGCAATTTCTCTCAGGTTCGATTCCAAGCTAAAAATATCGCATAGAAAGATTTCCATAGAATTTCCCAGCCAAAAAAAGATTTTCCCATAATTCCCCCGGGAAATATGGATAAATTCGTATTTATAAAAGTTACAACCTGAAATTTTTTGTTTTTAGTAATCAGCAATTTATGCCCGAACTTTTGAGATACCAGACAAAACAATCATTTTCGGACCCCAAAAAATCGATCTATGGGGTCCTTCATTACGAAAACACATTAACCCCTTTTAGCACAGGGTTTCATAGCTGATTTCTTCAAACTACATTATAAGTTGACCTTTTGGCGGTACGAGACCTGTTCCAATAGATTCTCCGTGTCAAAAAACGGAGATTTTGTATCAAAAATATACAACAGGAAATTTAAAAAATGCTTACTCCCACATTGACACCTTTTAGCAGCACCTCTGTATCTTATTAGGAAATCTCTTTCTGGATTGATCCTATAACAAATAAATATATTCCTTTAATAACCACAACAACAGGCGATAAGAAAGAAGAAATATGGAGAAATTTCAAAATATACATGAAGAGAAGAAAACAAAATTAAGGAAGCAATGAAAATTTTTTCAAAAAAGCCTAAAATAAAAATGAATAAAATGTTGGAAATGATCATAAAGTTTTTGAAAAGTTGAATTTATTTCACCTGTTTCATAAAGTACCTGGAATTCAAGCTTTATCGGCGCACGGGATCGGCCTCGCTCTCGAGTGCTTCCGAGTATTTAGATCGCCTCCGAGTACTTCCAGCGTTTCTGAGTCTTTCGAGCGCTTCCAAGTGCTTCTGAGCACCTCCGAGGATTCGGATTCTGAAAATGAATCCGGATTCTGGGTTCGGATTCAGAATCCCAATTCAGAATCCAAATTCAGAATCCGAATAAAGAATCCCAATTCAGAATCCCAATTCAGAATCCCAATTCAGAATCATGATTCAGAATCCCAATTCAAAATCATGATTCAGAATCCCAATTCAGAATTCGAATTCAAAATCCAGATTCAGAAGCCCAATTCACATAAAGCAGTATTCGTTGAGTTATTCGATTTTTTCGAATCTAACAAAAACGTATTATCCTTAGGACTTGGAAAATTTCGCATAATCCAAATTTTTAATACCATTATCATGGGCGCCACCACGCTTACGGATTCACTATTCCGGACGCTACACTTGAGAACCTACACTTGCGGGTACTACACTTGTGGACCAATTTTGGATTTTTTTTAAAGATAGCATAAATTTTTTTAACACTTATATATAAAAAAGTTTTTTTTATTCACACCAAAATAGCTCTAGCTCTTTATTGTTGGGAACTCCATACATTAGTAAGACAGCCATGTGCTCCGTACGATTTATTTCTTTCTCGTTCCCTTCGAAGTCTAAAATATCAATTAAAAAATTTGTAAAAAAACTTTAAAAATGTTTATTAGCGATTATTTAAAAAATTCAAATTTGGTCCGCAAGTGTAGCGAAAATTTTTTGAAAAATGCTTATTTATATGCTTAAAATGATCAGAAAATGACTAATTTTTGGTTTAAAAAATGTCAAATTTGGAAATTTTTTGTTGAAAAATGGAAAAAATTGGACAAGTTTGGTGAAAAACTTTATTTAAAAAAAGCCTCATCGCAGGCGAAAAAGCCCTTTGTTACTGCATGCTGAACTCTGATCATGGGTTTGGTCATGGGGTGATTTTATTATCAATGCATCTTGTAGTCTGATCATCAAACTATTAGTTATCAATGCCTCCGGAATTCTGTCATGCCAATTTAATTATCGATGCATCCTCTATTTTTGGTTTCTAGTCTCTTAAAGGAATGGTGTCGATTGCGGCCCTATCTTTTTTTTTTTAAACATGTAACATGTTTTCACTTTTTGTCGAAACTTGCTACAATTAATAGCTCATTTTGTAGATCTTGGCCTAAATAACATCTTTTGTGATGGTAAATAGCAAGTTGTTTTGAAATTTTTTAGAAATTTTCCCTTTTGCGTGGGGATCTACGATCTGCCTTGCGCAGGGTCTGTATGACCTATTGTATGAGGGTCTGAACAGTAAGCATTTGCGGGCCTGTACAGCCTCTTTGCTCGGGGGTCGGCACAATGACATCACAGTTGCACAGACCCCGGTCGAAAATTTTTGTTTTTATGACCCACCCCCTCCGCGAATTGGCGACCTTTTCTAGGGACCGATGACCTACCCCCCTCCACCCCGTGACATATGACCTACCCCGGTAAAAAACCGGGATTGTGCAACTGACATGACATCTCGCGGGGGTCTTGAACAAATTTTTATGACAAAAAACCAAAAAATTTAATTTTTTTAAAAATAAAACAAAAATTTTATAATTAAAATGATCACATGTATATTGTTGTTGTTTCGTTTAAAATGTCGAATCATCTAACAAGCAAAAATGCCCCCTGCGCGGGGATAAAAAATTCATGATTTGGAGCCCCAATACGGATAAAAAATCATGATTTCACCTCCCCGCGCAGGGGGTTCGAAACTCCTTAGATCTTCCCCCTTCCGCTAACGGGGTCCGAGGTCCCTTTACTCCCCCTTATATTTTTTTCATAATTTTTTGATTTTTGCGCGGAATAAAATCCGCGGAAAAACTTTGAACGCCCAAATCTTGGGTTTTTTTCATCCGTTTCGGACAAATTGTTTTCCATTCGCAAGGGCGCTCGATGAACTTTCACCTGGTACCAAAATCATATCATCAATCCTTCTCTAACGCGATAAATCCTTCAGTTGAGAAACCGCGGAAAAGTATAACAAGCGCTTAAGAGTCGACGGTTTTTTCATAAAAATCCAAAAATGTTTGATTTTCGCTTCAATACACTAGCTCATTCCCTGAATCAGGGCAAGAAAGCGTTTTCATGCTTCGGGAATGCGCGGAATCGATTTCTCGCATAAAATTAACCCCTGAAAAAAATTTGTTTCGAGATCCTGCCATGATTGTTACCCCCCCCCCTTAAATCACCTAAAAACGAATGAATACAAACCGAAAAATTTGATTTAATACTTGTTTTGGGCTTAAACCTATATGCTTATAGGCCTATGTTCGACCCTATGAAAATTACCCAAGAATGCTTGAACGCGCATTTTTTGGCGTTTTTATGGTCTGTTTCACCGGGAGTTCGAAAAAATCTCCAGACTGATGGCCTAGTGGTCTAAGGCACTCGGCGCCAATCTAAGGCCCAGGTTCGATCCCCGAGAATCGATATTCTAAAATTACATCTAAATGGTCTGATAATTTTTGTATATGGGTATTTTTTGACGGGGAACACGATATTTTTGCATTTTGCCTTATGCGAATTTGTGAAATAATCACGCAGGGGTGCCTAAAACGGTGATTTCAATGATTCAATGATTGTCGTCTTTTTATCAGTCAAAATGGCGAGATTTTGTGTGCATGTAGGTAATTTTCGACGGGATCGTGTTCCCCGTCGAAAATTACATGCACACAAAATCTCGCCATTTTGGCTGATAAAAAACGATAATCATTGAAATCACCGTTTTACGCATCCCTGCGTGGTCATTTTGCAAATTTGCATAAGGCAAAATGCAAAAATAACGACGGGATTGATTCCCGTCAAAAAATACCCATATGCAAAAATTTTCAGACCATTTGAACGTAATTTTGGAAAATCGACCCTCGGGAATCGAACCTGGGCCCTTAGATTAGCGCCGAGAGCCTTAGACCACTAGGCCATCAGCCTGAAGATTTTTTCGAACTCCCGATGAAACAAACTATAGTTCATTACTCATCGAAACAAATCGATTGGAGTCAGTTTTGATCGAATTCGAGTCTGGACCGTATTAGGTACATTATTTTTGAATGTAATATCGAGTATTTTTTGTAACCTCTTTTTTTAGTAGAAAAATTAAAAATTTAGATATCCTAAGGAATTTTTTTATACCTAGATTTTATCTAAGGGATTTTACCTATATCTAGACCAGTCTAAAGGTTTTTCTCTATACCTAGGCTCGATCTAACAAGGTATGCTCACCTGGTGCAACACCCCTATGACCAAAAGCTCCGCGGGATTTTTTAGTTTAGACAATGGGTATAAAAATGTTACAACACCTGGATCCCTCTGGGAAGAAAAATTTTGAGCTACAGGCCTTCCAACATACCACTTATATACAGGTTGTTTTTTTATTGCTCCCATATTTCAAAAATTCGCCAAAAATCGAGTTTAAATCCGTTTCCATCGCCGGATAACTCAATCGAACGCTCTAATCACCGGATTTTTTTAGAAAACAAAAGTATTTAAAAAATTTGTTTTAGATTTTTTAGCCCAAGAATAGTGCTATAAAAAAGAACTTTCTTTATTTATCCAATATATTTTTTGCGTAAAAAAATTTTTTGGAAAACTTTTGCAGATTCTGCTAGAAGAACCCGCGAGGAGAATTTTAAAAAAATTATGAGAAAAAGCTTTGAAAATGACCGAATTATGCTCGAAAAATCTATAGTATATGGCTTGTATATAGGTGGTAAGTTGGAAGGCCTGTAGCTCAAAATTTTTCTTCCCAGGAGGATCCAGGTGTTGTGGCATTTTTATACCCATTGCCTAAACTAAAAAATCCCGCAGAGCTTTTGGTCATAGGGGTGTTAAACCAGAGAGCATTCTTTATAAGCAATTTTATCGATACCTAGGCATGACTTTGATCTGAGACTCGGTCTAAGGAATTTTGCCTATCCTAGACCATAGTCCGAAAATGGGTCCGGGACCCATTTGGGTTCCGGGTCTGGGACCCCATGGGGTCCGAGGTCTTGGGGTCCTTGGGTCCAGAACCCAAAGGACCCCAGCGTCGCAAAAGGTATTTAATTTCACATTAATAATTTACAAAACATTTTCAGCATTTCAGTTCTCCTAGTGAAAATATCGCTTTGAGTTGCAAAAAATTAGCTTGTTCACAAATAAATCTTCGATAAAATCTCGATATATATCCCATGAAAAGAGTAGGACAAGAGAAAATGAGATTTTTTCACAAAATGCAATTTTCTCGGGTTCTGCGCTTTTTATGGGATATATATAGGGACCAGGGCTGCGTGGGAACAGGTCCAATGACCGGAACGGAAACAGTAGGGTAAGAATCGGAACCGGAACAGTAGGGTAAGAATCGGAACCGGAACGGAACAGGGAACAGCAAAAATAACCGGAACTTAAGGGAACCGGAACNGTATACGCTGACGATGACGCTAGCATGTGTCTACCAGGGCTGCGTGGGAACAGGTCCAATGACCGGAACGGGAACAGTAGGGTACAGAATCGGAACCGGAACGGAACAGGGAACAGCAAAAATAACCGGAACTTAAGGGAACCGGAACAAAATTTTCAAATTTTTTAAACCGAATTTTTTTCAAAACATTTTCATTTTTTTAAATAAATCATAGAATTTTTAAAAGGAAAATTTTTTAAAATTTTTTCAAAAAGAAATTTATTGGATATTTTTGTGAGAATTTGATTCATATGAAGATAAAATTTTCGAAAATTTTTTTAGAAAACATTCAAAAAATGATGAATAATTGCACATTATTTTTTGCAGTTCCGGTCCAATTTTAACGGAACCGGAACGGAACAGGGAACAGCCAAAATGACCGGAACTTAACGGAACGGGAACCGGAATGGGAACACAGCCCTGATAGGGACCGTCACGTGTCTTAAGGACCCTGTCCCTGTGGACAAACAAAAAAACCGTACCGAACCATTTTTTGAGTTTTGTTACAGAATTGTAGATTTTATGCGGGGAATCAGAATCCATAAAGATTTTTGAGCGAAATGGCTTTTTTCGTGCCTTTCGACTTAGATTTATAAGTGGGTATCAAAAAGTACATTTTTTCAAAAAATCATATTTTTTCAACTTTTTTTCAATTTTTACGCGGTTTATTTGCTAGTATTTGATAGATTTAATACTGTTAAACGTTTTTCTGAACGATTTAAGCAAATACGTTGTTTCTATAAAGAAATAGAGTATTTTTTCGCAAATTTCCAAAAACGGAAGATTTCAAAAAACTTACCATAACGCCGCGATTTTTGAAGCGCATTTTACCGCGTTTGCGGGAAATAATTCTAGAACACTTGCTCTCGCTAATAGGTTTTAAATTTTTTGAAAAACTGTAGCGAAATGTAGCGAAAATGGATTTTTGTAAAATAATCTACAAAAATGCCTTTTTTAGCTTAGGTATTTGGGTGGGAAATGAAACATTTTATATATCTTCCTTTATGACGCAATTAGTAAAGCGCTAGCTTTGCAATCAAACCCGTGACGGTCCCTAAATATATATCGAGATTTTATTAAAGGGGGGGGGAACCATTTATTGCAAAAATAGACATTTTTAGAGAAAATTTTTAATACTCATACAAATGTTGTAATATTGCAATATTTATGTAATTATATGAAGAATAAACGATTTTTATTATTAAAAAGCGATAGTTTTTGAATATTTTGGCATGTTTTAGTGTCTTTTTATTGATTTTTTGGCAATTTTTTGCGTATTTTTCCTTTTTCTCGAAAACCCCTCTATAGATTATGATTTCCTTCTACAGATTTTTAGGAGGAACGATAAGGAACATTTTTGTAAAAAAATTTTCAAATTTTTTGCGCAAATAACAAAGTTCTTGCAAAGAGAACGCGTTTATTTTTTACATTGAAAAAGTCTGTATATTGACACGAAAACATGTCGAAATTTGCCACAATTTATATATATTCGGAAAATTCGTAAAAAATGGAGCATTTTTTGTTTTTACAGTAAATTCTAAATCGTTATCGTCGTCGAGATAATTTCGTTTGAAGTTGAGACTTTTTTGAAATTTGAATTTCCGCCAAGATCCTGAATCAATATCTTGGCGGGAATTCAAATTTCAAAACAAGTCTCAACTTCAAACGAAATTATCTCGACGACGATAACGATTTAGAATTTACTGTAAAAACAAAAACGGTCAGGACCCAAGGACCCCGGACTCTGGACCCAACTGGAGTCCCGGACCCGGGGTCCCAAAAAAGTGGGTCCCTTTCAGACTATGTCCTAGACTCGGCCCCAGTGATTTTGCTTATACCTAGACTCGGCCTAAGGGATTTTGCCGACTCTATCTAAGGTATAGGTAATATCTTTTGGGCCAAGTCTAGGTATAGGGAAAATCACTTGGGCTAAGTCCAGATACAAGGTGTTATTTCTAAGACTGAACATACATTGTTGAGTGTATCTCGAGAACCGTAAAAGATTTTTTAATGCGGTCTTTTTTAGATTGAAGCTTAGACAATCCTGAACATCTTATAGAAGACTTCATTAAAATTTGCATATAACTAAAAATAATTTACTTAGAAGTTTTGTTTATTGAAAAAATCTACCTTAGAAAATGAATTTAAAAAAATTTATTATGCCTCTGGTATTATTTTTATCATTCCAATAACATAGAAACCATATAAAACATCTTTTATAGTTTTTAAGAAAATTGTATTCAAAGTTGATGAAGTTTTCAAGGCAAAAAGAATTCGACGCATTTAGAATCGAACCTTGACAGGCTGGGTCTGCGGACGGCACACTATAACTGCGCCATCAAAAACTATTTTTAACTGTTTTAAATTTAACCAATATTCAAGTAGATTTTTTGAAAAATTATTTCAAAATGATAATCTTTGAAATTTTTTGTCAATATTATTGAAAAAAATACGCCCTTTCTGAATATGAAAAAATTTTAAAATTGAAAAAATTCATTTTTTAAGGTACTTTTTTTCAACAAACAAATCTTTAAAATAAAAATAGTTTTTCTTATTATATGCAAATTTTAATGGAGTTTTCTATACTTTCTAATGGAGTCTTCTTCTTCTATAAGTTGTTTAGAGTTGTCTAAGCACCAGCCTAAAAAACCGCATCAAAAAATCTTTTTTTGTGTTTTTTTGGTGTTCAATAATTTATTACGGACTTTTAAAAATTTGCCAAAAATCGAGTTTAATTCCATTTCCGTCGTGGCCATGGTGAACATGAATTCGACGGAATTTTTTAATTTGGAACACTGTAAGTTCCTCTTCTGAATGGAGCATCTTCATAAAATCAGGGCAGTTTTACCCTATCAAAAATGATTTCAATTTAGCTGATTTTTTGTACTCCGGATTTTTTGACACGGTGAATACAAATCTGAAAGCATTTTTGGGTTTGACTTATGTAAGTTGCCCTTTTCGACCATGTTATCCAACAATGAAACTTTGATTTTTATGCAAATTTAAAAAATTCGCCAAAATTCGAGTTTAAGAGGCGATATCTTGAACACTTGTCCTAAAGGGAGTAGTGTTAAACTGTTTGAGCGGACTCCAAGTTGAATTTATTTATTTAATTTTTTGAATTTTTTAACCCATCTAAACACCCTAGATTATTCTTTCGGCCAAAATTCGTCACTGGTCGATGTGTTTCAACATGGCGAACACTTCTAGCGTGTTTTTGAAAAAATTTGAGAAAAAATTTTTCGATCTCTCCAGCTACTTCCACGTAGCTGGAGAGTGTAAAAACGGCCCAAAAATCGAAGGAAATGGAATTAAACTCGATTTTTGGCGAATTCCAAAAGTCCGTAGTAAATTATTGAACACACTGTATAAAATATTACAAGAAAAAATATTTCCGTTTTTAATATCTGAAAATTTTTTATTTTTACAGGATGAACCAGAAAAAGGGTAATTTTTATGATTTTGGGACGCTAAATTTGTTGGGATCGGAAAATTTGTTCTTCCAAAATGACCCATATAGAAGTAATTTTATGCAGAGAATCAATTGCGCGCATTCTCGGAGCATAAAAACGCTTCATTGACCCTGATTCAGGGAATGGGGTTGTGTATTGACAAGAAAAATTTTCTATTTCCGTCGCAATCACCTATCATGATGCTAGGCCTCAGTTAGGCTTAGGATTAAGCTTCAGGTTACGTTTAAGTTGCGGAGTCCGCAGAAATGGGCATGCCGTAGGCGCGGCTCCGAGGCTTACTAATGTAGCACGTACATAACAAATCATCTATCTGGGTTAATTTTATACTGGGAATCGATTGCGCGCATTTTCTAAGTATACAAATTTCCTTGACCTCGATTCAGGGAATGAGGTTAGTATTTGGTTTTGCAAAATTATAAAAAATAGAAAATGTTAAACATAAAAGAAAATTTGAAAAACTAAACCCATTCCCTGAATCAGGGTCAAGGAAATTTTTTCATGCTTAGAAATCAATTCCCCGCATAAAATTACCCCCAGATGGATGATTTCTAGGCGAAAATAGAAAATTTTCTCGATTTTCACATCAATACACCAACCCCATTATCTGAATCAGGGTCAAGGAAGCGTTTTAATGCTCCAGGAATGCGTGTACCAATTCCTCGCATAAAATTACCCCTATATGGCTCATTTTGGAAAAAAGTACGGTCCCAAAAAATTTTTCGGGTTCCAAAAATCATAAAAATTGCTCTTTTTCTGGCTCACCCTGTAGTGAAATATTTTAAGATATCTAATACAAGTTATGGCTTCGATCACTTATTTAAAATCATGTATTCTACTATTGATTGCAGCTGCCTATCTATTTTGGATAACAAACGCAAGTTTGTTCAAACCTAATGAAAATAATGCCACTCTATTCAAGCCTAATGAATCGTTTCCTGGGCAACGTGATGTTATCTGCTGTAATGGCAACCAAAGTTGTTTTGCTAACTGTGTTAGCTTGAATTACTGCGACGGTAAAAAAATTCAATTTTTGTATAAATATTTTTAATTTTATTTAGGATATTGCGTTGGACTAGGTATTCCATGCGATCAAACCTGCGTGTGTGTTAATTGTGGAAAATGGAAAATGTTGAATTAGGTCTTTAAATAGTTTAACGCCGACCCCCTTGTGGGGGCGGTGTGCCTTTTAGTTTTAGCTATACTTCGTTTCCCGGGCAGCGTTAGAAAAGCTGGAGTATATTTGGTTGGTCGCTGACTGCCAGACCGTCCGATCTGGTAAGTTAAGCAACGTTGAGCCCGCAGGTTCGATCCCGGTCGGTAAAATGTTGAGAAAATAAAACAATTTTTTATCAGATCTCCTAAAAAAGGGGTTTCGAAACCCCTCCCCGCGCAGAGGAGGTTAAATCATGATTTTTTTACCCCTATCGGGGGTCCAAATCATGAAATTTTTACCCCGGGGCATTTTTGCTTGTTCGATGTTCGACATTTTAAATGAAACCATAACAACAATTTTTTATCAGATCTCCTAAATATATATGTGATCATTTGTTAATTATAAATGGCTCTAGTTTTTTCTTGTAACTTTAAAAGTATTTCTTTGTAACTTCTCGATTGTAACTTCAAAAGTATTTTCTTGTAACTTCAAAGAGTATTTTTTTGTAACTTTACTTACATTTATGGACTAATCTAAGAAAAAAATTTTTTCTAACAAGATCATTTTTAGAGGTAAAATTATACGAGAAATCGATTGTGCGCATCACCGAAGCGTGAAAACGTCATCCTGACCCTGATTCAGGAAGGGGATCGGTGTTTTGAAACAAAAATCAAACATTTTCGGATTTTTATGAAAAAACCATCGATTCTTAGGTTTTTCTATGTGGCTAATCGATTGCGCCACTCCCAAACCGTAAAAACGCTTCCTTGATCTGATTTAGGGAAGGGGTCAGTGTTTGAAGCGAAAATCAATTTATTTACATAATATAATTGATTATAATAATATAATTGTAATATAAGGCCTAAGACCTAAAGCCTAAGACCTAAAGCCTAAGACCTAAAGCCTAAGACCTAAAGCCTAAGACCTAAAGCCTAAGACCTAAAGCCTAAGACCTAAAGCCTAAGACCTAAAGCCTAAGACCTAAAGCCTAAGACCTAAAGCCTAAGACCTAAAGCCTAAGACCTAAAGCCTAAG
>OZJO01015012.1:0-15436 GCA_900406225.1 Acrobeloides nanus | reverse complement strand
CGTTTTCACAAACGAAAACACAAGATTCATTTGTTTCCAATCGTTTTCACAAACGAAAACACAAGATTCATTTGTTTCCAATCGTTTTCACAAACGAAAACACAAGATTCATTTGTTTTCAATTGTTTTCACAAACGTAAACACAAGATTCATTTGTTTCCAATCGTTTTCACAAACGTAAACACAAGATTCATTTGTTTCCAATCGTTTTCACAAACGTAAACACAAGATTCATTTGTTTCCAATCGTTTTCACAAACGTAAACACAAGATTCATTTGTTTCCAATCGTTTTCACAAACGTAAACACAAGATTCATTTGTTTCCAATCGTTTTCACAAACGTAAATACAAGCCTTTCGTTTTTGTTTTATTTGTTTTCAGTTTTAAAAACAAATGCCGTACACAAATGTTTTGGCTTTTGTTTTGTGTAAACAAAACATCACTGTTTTTAATGTAAATTCTGAATCGCGTTTGAAGTTGGCGATTTTTGAAAATTGTTTATTACAACAAAAACCCTGTTTCAGTGTTTTCGTTGTAATAAACAATTTTCGAAAATCGCCAACTTTAAACGCGATTTTCACAAAGACTTTAGCGATTCAGAATTTAATATAAAAACAAAAAATGCTCTTTTTTCATGAAATTTCCGAATACAAGAGGGCACAGAAAGTCCTAGCCTAGGTGCAAAAGTCTTGTCCATGTGTGCAAAAAGTCCCGACAAGTTCCCAATAAAAAATCTGCAACCTCGTGATGAAGATTGTTGTGAATCCATTAAAACTAAAATTTTTCCTATGTCAGGACTTATTGCATTCTAGACCAGAACTTCTGTGCCCCCTTGTATATACAAATTTGGCTAAATTTTGGAAAAAATTGACGATTTACTGGATAAAAAGGGATCCAAACAATTTTTTAATTAAGAGGAACTTACAAAAAAAGAGTTGTGAATTTAACGTCGAATTAAGATGAATTTGTTCTCATTTTGTCAAAAGATTCTTTCTCACAACTATCAAAAAGTCCACTCTTTTGATATTTGTTTAGTTCTCAACACTAAAACGAATTCTCTCTATTTTAAGTAATGAAACTGTAATTCTGTTCTTTGTGTATCAAACCTATCATCCTACGAAAGAATTCATATTTTTAATAGAGTTTTGGAATTTTTCAAAATCATTGATTTAAAGTGGGGTCCAAAGTAGGGTCGAGTAGAAAATTTTTTAAGAATGACCTTACTAGGGGTAATTTTGGCTGAAAAATCCAAAAAACACCCAACAAATCCAAAAAATTTCCTTGACCATGTTTTGGGCAATAGGAACGAATACACCGCACAAAAAATTCCGCATGGATCTACCGCACAAGATTTTCCATATATTTACATATCCTCACAAGGATCTTCTGCACATTTTTTTGCATTAATAAAAGTTGCCTGAATTTCAATAAAATCGTGTTTATTGAAACGATTGGCAAAAAATGTGAGAAAAAAATTCAAAAATGTGCAGAAGATCCGTCCGGAAGATTCTGTGCGGTCCATTCCTTAAACTATGCGATGCATTCGTTCCTATTGCCTTTAAAAGGGGTAACCTTTACAGCCAGATTTCGAAAAATTTTTCGTAAAATTTAAAAAAGACTCTAGGGGTAATTTTATGCTAGAAATCGATTGCGCGCAATCCCGAAGCTTGAAAACGCTTTCCCTGACCATGATTCAGGAAAAATATTGATTTTTTTAAACACTTTTCTAAGTGTTTTCTTGCTGTTAAAAATCAATGTTTTCCCTGGATCATGATCCGGAAAGCATTTTCAAGCTTCGGGAACGCGCGCAATCTATTTCTCACATAAAATTACCCCTAGAATTTCAAAAAAAATTTTTCGGAGATCTGGCTGTAAAGTTTACTCCCCATTAAAGCTTGTTATTTTGACTGAAATTTGTAATAGTTGAATTTGATAGTAGCTAGGGGAAAATTTTCATTATTCCCCCTGAAATGGAAAATAATGAAAATTTTTCCTAATGGTCCCCCCCCTCCTATGCTTTGACAGGTCAAAGGCTGATAAAAAAATCACAATGGTCTCCCCCCTTTATATTTTTTGATGGTGACCAAATTTTTTTTCAAAAAATATCGATTTTTAACATTTTTATCTATTTTAAAGCAATTATTTAACTATTTTTCGTTTAAAAAAATCCAAATTTCCCTTGAAAAACAATTTTTGGGAAAATTGCCCTCTCCCTGAAATGGGACCAGGGATGCTAAAGGGCCGCGGTTTTTACGATAGAATGGACTCGGCCCTTATCACTTCTGAATGAGACCCTAGCTACGCCCTTAATCCAGAGGTCGAAAAGGTGCTACCACCCACTGGGTGGTATCACCCAATAACCTAATTACCATCTATTGTGTGATGGATGGGTGCTATCACCCATTTTTTCACTCACTATCTTGACCCTATACCTTTATTTCTAGGTTTTATTTTACTGTTCCAGCACTTGGAGTTAATCTGCTAAAATGAGTGACAGTGTCGTGACAATTCGTACGCGAAAAGTCCTTACAAATAAGCTTCTTGCTCGTAAGCAAATGGTAATTTTATATGCTTTGAAAGGGCTGTAAGGGGTTTATTATACAAAGGTGTCTCAAAATAAACGAATAACACGTACACCCATTTTATTCTGAGACATCCTGGGCTCTATGATTTTTCGCATACGAATTTTGGCACATCCGCTCTAAAAACACCACTGCGTCAGATGTTTTTTATGCATTTCTCGTTTTCATTTTAAACTGATTTATTGCGCGAAATCATCAGCATAAAAAAGCATCTGACGCAGTGGTGTTTTTAGAGCAAATATGCCAAAATTCGAATGCGAAAAGTCTGTGGAAAAATTCGTTTTGCTAAAATTCATATGCGAAAATCATAGAGCCACATCCTGCTATGTACAGTTTCAAAGGTGTCATTTTTTCCACCAAGTTGGGTCATCTTCTACGAAACTGATAATTTTAGGTTGTCGAGATCCTTCACCCGAATAAAGCATCCGTTCCAAAAACCGAAATCAGGGAGAAACTGGCAAAGCTGTACAAGACCACACCAGATTTGATCTTCCCGTACGGCTATCGCTGTCTTTTCGGTGGTGGAAAGAGTGTTGGCTTCTGCAATATTTACGACACATATGATTTCGCCAAAAAGTTCGAAGCAAAACATCGTATTTTGAAGGTATTTTTATGTGACAAATATGAAAATTAATTTTGTACAGGGTGGGCCAAAAAAGTCGATTTTTTAGGACCGAAAATGTATTGTTCTAAAAATGACTCCTCTAGGGGTAATTTTATGCGGGGAATGGATTGCGCATATCCTTGAAAATGCTTTCATGGACCTGATTCAGGAAGAAATTAGGTTTTTGAAGCGAAAATTTTTGTCGTTTTTTGCATTTTCAAAAACCCAATTTTTTCTCTGAATCAAGTCCAGAGAAGCATTTTCAGGGTTCGAGAATTAACCAATCGATTCCCTGCATAAAATTACCCCTAGAAACATAAAATTACACTTAGAAACATAAATTTCATTTTTGGTGAAAGTTGTGGACCATTAGAATTTTTGAAAAATATTTGGGAAAACATAAGGGGGATCTCAGCAATGGGCCCCAGGAGCTCGTTACCTCCGGAAGTTTTAGTGCATTTTTTGATCATTTCCGGTTCCGACTTCCGAAATTTTTTAAAGGGAAATGTTTAAAATGCCTAAAATTCGTTTAAAAAAGCTCAAAAACTTGATTTTTTCGATTTTGGAAGAAAAATTTCACTCCCCAAATCGGAAAATCCAATTTCATCGAAAATTGCGATTTTCTTCGAGTTTTCACAATTTTTTAACATTTTATGCCTCAAAAATAAATAATTTGAAGTTTTTGAGCTTTTTGAACGAATTTTTTAGGCATTTTAAACATTTTCCTTTAAAAAATTCGGAAGTGATAAAAAAATGCACTAAAAATCTTTTTTTCACTTCCGATTTTCCGGGGGTAAGCAATGGGCCCCAGGAAAAAATTTCATTTTTTCCCCGGTTGAAAAAGATGGTACTTAGTGTGTTTTATGCTTTAATTTCCGTTAAAATGGGTCATTTTTAACCCACAAGTGACTCAAAAACGTTCGTCCCAAAATTTTTTTGTATTTTTAGTTCATAACTCGCAAAGATGAGAGGATAATTTTTTTGCTTATAAATTTGTATTTTACTAAAAAATTTACAAAACATGTATAGTCCTTTTTTCGTCTATAAAATTTCTGATTGAATCAGGAATTAAAAGAAGAATTGTTTATTGAAACGAAAAAATTTAAATTCTTTGAAGAAATTTAGAAATTCTGATATAGTTTGTAGTTCGTATTCAGAGATTAAAAAATTCTTTCAAAGAATTTAAATTTTTTTCGTTTCAATAAATAATTCTTTTTTAATTCCTGATTCTATCGGAAAAATTTTATAAAAGAAAAAAATCTTTGACGAAAAAAAGACTATATATCAGATTGTTCCAAAAGTTCGCTGACTTCACTTCTATCTTCGATGATGAGAAGTGAAAAGTGAAATCCGCGAACTTTTGTAATAACCTATAACCTGATACCACCTAAAACATACTAATTGCTGAAATTTTTTTAGCAAACAGGAGCCAAGGTTGAGCGAACTGGTCGAAAGCAGCGTAAAGAACGCAAAAATCGTCAAAAGAAAGTCCGCGGCACCAAAAAGAACAAGGTCTCTGCTGGCAAGAAATAAATCTTCTTTATTGTTATTTGTTTTTATTGTTGGTTCACAAGAAATAAAAATGTTAATTTATGCAAATTTAGCTATAAATATACTCTAGATGTTATACTTTTATGTGTGATCGAGGCTGAACCGGCGACTGTACGATTGGGATGTTACCATGGCCGTAGGGAAGAGAAAATATTAACGCGAGAGACATGTTCCCCCCCCCCATGGGCCAAAAAAAGTATTAATAAATCGTCGACCAAAAACATGGCCGAAAAAATCCCTCTTGTGTTTTTGACCAAAATAAGAATTTTGTATCCTCCATGAAGAAATTCTGGACACGGAAATGGATGTTACAACGCCTGAGGGAAAGCCTCCTCGTTGACACCTTTGCCTCTTTACTGGGGACAAAAGTAAGGGGCATAAGAACATGTAGATCGTATGGCGCAGTTGGATAGAGTGCTGTTCTTTAATTCAGCACGCCGATACCCAAAAACAAAAGTTGTATAACTCGGTTAGTACTATCAGAATATAGGTCTAAAATTTCGCCGGCGTTTAAAAATTTTTGTGACATCCAAAGCTGCTCCGTTTTCTCGAAAAACGTGTTTCAAACTTTGATTTACTCTAAAAAATTTATAATTTATTGGCAGTGTAAATTAAAGCTTATATGGCACAAAACAAATTGCACACAGATGATTAAACATGTTTATATTTTGTAAATAAAGCGTGTAAAACTCGAAGGGTGCTTTTCAAATCTCCGTTCACAATGTCTTGAACACGGCTCTTCGGCTTTGACATTCCAGCTTCTTCCATCAAAAAGAATGAAAATTGCACATTTTTGATTTTCTCGTCGTTGTTTCGGACCTTAATGGAAATTATTTGATCAACTAATTTTAGACAAAAAAATTACAGGGTGTTCAAAAAACTGTCATTTAGTAATTGTTTCGCGAATTTTTCTCCAAAATGACTCATTAGGGGTGTTGCGAGAAATTTTTTTTTGAAAAATTTTCTCAAAAAAATGACCAAATGGCGGTTTTTTGGAACACCCTGTACTTGAAGATGGAAATTGTAGAGAGGCACAAAGTATCCTTCGAGTAATCCCATTAGAAGAATGAGAAAGACACCGTCTTGGAATTGAGTTTCCAAGTCTGTTACTTCAAGATTGATCTTATTCAAATGCTTGTTGCAGAAAGCGACTAGTGAACTTTTGACATGTTGTAACTTATCAGGACCATAATCAAAGAGAGTATCGAACGCGTCTCGTTCACCCTGAAAAACGTAGTTTTATCTTTTTTCTGACTACATTCTAGCCCAGGGCTTTCACATTTTGAAATTCGCATAAAAATCGAGTTCAAGTTGAAGCTATAAAATGTCGAATTTTCAAAACGTTCTAACACAAACCGGGATTGTGTTGGAACTTTTTGAAACTTCGACATTTTATAGGTCCAACTTGAACTCAATTTTTATGCGAATTTCAAAATCTGAGAGCCTGTTCTTGCCTTAGGTCCTAGTTCGGTTTGTTTGGTAGTCAACTGTTCTGTAACAAGATTTTTGGAGACATTTTTCCCACGTTTTTCATACACCATCAATTGAACATTGACATTGTTCGGGAAACGAATCGGAGCTCGATAGTGAAGTGCCAAACTGATCAACAATTGAATTATCGCTACAACATCCTAAAAATTGATTGATTGCACTTTTTTCAGCAAAAAAACGAAACTTCGGCTCTTATACCTACCATTGAACGTAGTCTAAAATTGAAAAATTTCATTTTTCGAAATTTTCTGAAAAATAACCCTATTATGGGTAATTTTATGGGGAAAACAAGTTGGTGATGTTATTTTTGCGTAAAAATGCTTCCATTTTTTAGAAAATGAAGACAAAGAAAGTATATATTTAGTAAAAACTAATATGCAAAAATTTTTATGTCCAAAATTCGATTTTTTTAATCTAAAATTCAATTTTTTGACCAAAATTCGATTTTTCGCCGTCTTTCCCGCATAAAATTACCCCTAATAGGGTCATTTTTGAGAAAATTTCGAAAAATAAAATTTTTTAGACCACGTTCAACGGGGTATAAGAGCCGAAGTAGCTCCAAAAATCAACCTTTCCATGAATCATTTCTGCAGACCATTTAGGTGTAGCAACATTCCCAGTGAATAAGTTTCGATTCAACGCGTCGACAATGATTCGCCATTTTTGTTTTTGTCCTTCCTCACTCTGGGAAACCTCTGGGACTTCGATCTTGATATTGGCAAGCTTTTCGAGAAGTTTTTGGATGACCTGGCCATCGTAAAAGTCTTCTTGGATATTTTTTACGACTATTCGTTCCGAGGCTAGTTCATCGTTAACCCAGTGGATCAACAATTGTACTATTTCACGCACATTAGGATCATCACGAGATTCAATAGTTAAAGTTCGTATGGATTGTCCTGAAGAGATCTGTGAGGCCTTTGTAATATCAAAAAATGTTTACCATCTTCCAACAAACGCAAATCTGGCTGATACAACACAAGAGCCGAATCAATAGCATCACGGCCATCACGATCTAGTTGCTCAGCCTCATCTTCTTCCGTCGGTTGAGCTTCTTTTTCTTTTGGCTGGTCTTCTGGCCCTGGGGTCTTCTTCCGTTTCGTTAATGTACCAAATTTGTTCAGAAACCCTTCATCCTAATAAAAAAAACGAGAATTTGGACGATTTTTCATGTTTTTCGACCCGAAATTTTTTTCAAAAATCCTAACATGACTTATATAGAAGTAATTTTATGCAGGAAATTAATTGCATGTCTTCCCGAAGCTTGAACATGCTTCCTAAATCCTGATTCAGGGAAATTAGTACATGTTCGATTTTCGCTTCAATATACTCTTATTTCCTGAATCAGGGTCAAGGAAGTATTTTCAAGCATAGGGAATGAGCGCAATCGATTTCCTGCATAAAATTACCCGAGTCATTAAGATCTTTGGAAAAATTTTCGGGCCGAAAAAACATGAAAAAATCGCCCAAATTCCGGGTCTTTTTTATACACTCTGTATTCTTTTCTAACTTTTCAATAATTATTGAATACCTTTTTACTCTTACGACTTTGTGCCGTACCACTGTCATAATCAGTTGGCATTTTTAATACTTTTCAATACGATCGAACACTAAAATAACGAATAAAGGAATAAAGCACTAAACGATCTTAAACATTCGTACACACAGATCGCTGCCGCTTATTTTGCAAGTGCAATCCAGGCGCGATACTTTACAACGCCCACTCATCAAAGAAACGATCAATAAATGAACAAATGCCCGAAACTCGAACAGGTCAACAGCGGCTATATTGTTGTGAAAAAATCAGTGGCATAGCTAGACTCCAAGAATGGGGGGGGGGAGGGGACCTTTTCAAAAAAATTTTTACTTTGGTCCCCTTGTTTTTTCGAAATTTGGGGAAAACATAAGGGGAACCAAGGCAATTTTTTTGAGTAACTCAAAAATAGAATTTAGCTCAAAGTCGAATTTTGGCTAAAAATCGATTTTTTGCTCAAAAATCGAACTTTAACCCCCCCCCCCCTATTTTTTCGCGCTAATAGGCACGAAAATTTTTTATGCTGAAAACCACTCATTTTTAAGCTGAAAACGCTCAGAAATTTTCGATTGTCGACGCAAATTTTGTCGAAATCGTTGAGTCAGTGGCAAAAACCAGTGCTGCAGGCGAATTTTTTATTGAAAAATGCTCGTTTATATGCTCAGAAAATGAAGAACTATTAGTTTAAAAAATGTCAAATTTGTTACGTTTTTTAAAAAAAAAGGAAAATTTTGGACAATTTTGGTGAAAAACTAGTCAGAGTAAAGTCCAGCGAAATTTTTTTTGATAAACGCTTGTTTTTAAGCTGAAAATTACAGGGTGGCGCAAAAAACTGCACTTTTTCGTACTAATCCTAATTTTCCCGCCATACGACCACGCATGGATGCATCAAAAAGCTATATAAAGTCGAAATTTTTCGAATATAGAAAAAGTGTAGTTTTTTTTTTGCGCCACTCTGTAATTTTTTGTATAAAAAATGGAAAATTTTGGACCTTTTTGGTGAAAAAAATAGGAAATTTGAAAAATCGTTATAGGGGACCATTAAGATTTTTAGAAATTTCAAAAATTTCGGGCAAAAACATAAGGGTGGACTCTTATGATTTTTTCCGGTCTTTGGCAGAAATGAGAGGGGGGACCACACGGGTTCCTCCCTAGCTACGCCATTGGAAAAAATAAAAAGACATTTCAATGGCAAAATGCCATTTTATTCAACAAAATCAGATATATTTTCAATAATAATTTATTACAAACCGATAACATATATCCAAACTAGCTCAATGGCAAAATTAAAAAAAATACAGAGTGAGCCAAAAAACCGTACTTTGAATTTTGGCGAAAATTTTTCAAAAATCTCATGAAAATATCCCTCTTTTAGGTGATTTTTGAAAAATTTTCACCAAAAAATGCAAAGTACGTTTTTTTGGGTCATCCTGTAATGGCCCCGAATCGTAGATAATAGCCTGATTCAAATTTATAAAAAACAAGGAATGAAAATTTCATCTTCTTCAAAAATATTTATTAACACATATAACAGTAACATAACACAATATGAAGCATAGGATTATAATTTTGAGATCAATCTGATTACACATTCAAAAGACTTTGTATCTGCCACCAGTCGGCTGTCGACCCTGTGCAGTTAGTTGTTTGAAAGCATCACGCATGATTCGAACAATCTCTTCTTTACCACGTCGCAGCGAAATTTCATCTCGGGACTCCAAGAATAGATACAACTTTCTGTCCATCCCATCTTTGGGTTCTTTTCCACGTGGATAGTGGGTTCCTCGCACAGAAATTCCAACATCGGCAAACTCTTGCACTTGGGCAATACTTTCTCGTGAACACACTTTGTAGCGTATTTGTTGTGGGAAGTCGTTGATTTCCAGCTCCTCCTCGAAATATTGCAACTGTTGTTCTTGATCGCCAAATGGGACTCTTTCGGATGGTAAATAGTTAAGTCGTGCGTTCAGATCTTCAGCTTTTTGCTTAGCTATTGAAGAGGCAGTCTGTGAAACAGGAGCGGCTTCGGTTCCTAAAAAAGCTTCAGTTAAAAGAATAATTGTTTAGAGATCGAAATTTTTTTGGCTACCACGTAACTTTTTATTGAATCAGGCAATCGTGTACATTGAAACGAAAAGAAACGTGGATAGCTTTTTTGATGCATCCCTGCGTGGTCGTATGGTGAGAAAATCAGGATTAGTACTTACTACTACTACTAACTATCACTACTACAGTACTAACTAATCCTGATTTTTCCACCATACGACCACGCAGGGATGCATCAAAAAAGCTATATAAGAAACCATGTTTCTTTTCGTTTCAATATACACATTGCCTGATTCAATAAAAAGTTCCATCATAGCCAAAAAAATTTTCGACTATAAGTACCTTTCATTATGGCTTCGGCGGTTAATGAAGCTGCATCCTTTTCGACAATCGGTTGAGCATTCAATTGTTTCTCAGCGGCAATCTTTTCGGCGGCTGCGCGTGCCGCTGCAATACGATCGCCCGAGCCAGCCGCAGCTTTCCCGGCTTTGGCAATCTCGGAGCGCTGACGATAGCTAACTCGTTGGCGACTCTTCATCATACTCGTGAATTGCTCCTCGATTTCCTCGTCGTTTTGATCTTCACTATGCACGAGGAGTTCGAATTTGCGCTTCGTCATTTCACTCTCATTTTCGGTAGCATCGTATTTGAAGCCGTGACCTGAAAAACCACCACCGCCAGTGTGGATTTCAACGCCTTGTTCATGCATCTTTTTCTTGTAAGATACCCACATTTGTTTGAGCTCTTCCGGAGGTTCGCATTCAGCACTTTCAAATGCACGACATACTTCACCTGCCATTTTTTCTTGGCCTAAATTCGTGTGTACAGAAAGGTATTTTAACAATGAAAAATTGATAGAGTGATGGAAATGGGTTTTAACCAGGGCTCAGAATGAGTCTGATTTATCAGAAATGTTCTGATTTTGGCCAGCAGAAATTGCCTATGTCTGATTTTTGGGTCGAAAATCTGATTTTTTGAAATTTTTTCTGATTTTCATTCCGAGCCCTGGTTTTAAATCGAGTTTTGGCGAATTTTTGAAATGTGGAAGCAGGTCACTACTGAACTACCAACGTGCTTACCTTCAGGTAGAATAAAAGTATATGCATATCCCTTATTACCAGCGCGGCCCGTTCTTCCCACACGATGAACATAGTCTTCGAAATGATTCGGACAATCATAATTCACCACAAGAATTAGTTTTTTCACATCCAAACCTCTCGCCGCTACAGATGTAGCTACCTAAAAAATTGCACATAGTTATAGTTTTATTTAGGGTCACCGCAAATGTTCGCTAATAATCTCGACAGATTCAAGTCTCGCGGCTAATTGGTTTTTGTCGAGGTGACTGAAATTCGTTAAAAATCGAAAAATTCCTCAAAAATTGAAAAATTCATCAACATAACACAATACATCTAAATCACATATAACCTATTCCTATATATTCAATACAATTATTCGTCAAACAAGTGGAAGTCTTCATGATCTTCATAATCCGCTAGGAATCTTCATCCATCATATCCAAATCTTCATTTATCCTGATAGTTTCCAATTTTCCATTGGCGATTCATTCACATTAGATGGGATTTCTTTCCAAACCACATCTCTTAGACCTTGTTTGGCAATATCTTCAATCTTCAAACCATTTCTTCTTTTGATTCGTGAGAAGGATACGTATAGCTGGCCGTGATTGAAGACACACACCTACTTTCTTGTTCTATTAACGCCGAAAAGTAATCCAGCGTGCTCATTTTTAGCCGTCTCGACACTGTCGAAGACAGGCACGTAGCGAGGGGGGAAATCCGGACAATTGCTCCCCCGTCAGGAAAATTTTTTAAAAAATCATAAGGATACCCCTTATGTTTTTGTCCAAGATTTTGTGAAAAATTTTTAAATCATAAGGTAGTTACCTGTTAATTTTGGTCAAAATTTGAAAAAAATCACCTGTGGATTTTGGACTTTAGGTCATTGCCCCTCCCGTCAGGAAATCCTGGCTACGTGCCTGCTCGAAGACTATTAGCGCGCATTTTCGGCGACCCTAAATGCAAAAAAATTTACCATAAGTTTTAATTTCCCCGCCTTAAAATCAATAATCGTGGAGTCTCTATCGAATTGATCTATACCCCCATGAAGAGGCGCACAATTATAGCCGGCTTTCATGAGGTCTGTAACCAAGTCATCGGCTTTCTCTTGCTAAAAAAATTAAATTTAAAATTTTTGCCAACAATGAAACAACACACATACCTTATCCACAAATACCAACACGTTTCCATACTCCCAATACTGGCCCAATAACTCCAGCAGCTTCAAAAATTTCACGTGCTCTTCGACGATCATCGCGTGCTGTTCAACGTCTTTGCATACAACGCTTTTTCCACCAACCTAAAATTGAAGATATTATGGGAGAGGAGACAAATGTGATCAATATACCTGAATTTCAATTGGTTGCTCAAGCACTTTTCGGGCCAACGCTTCCATTTGTTTTGGAAAAGTGGCTGAAAAAAGCACCGTTTGTCGATCGGGCCTTATATTGTTTACTATTTTCATCACCTGCGGCTCAAAGCCCATGTCGAACATTCGATCAGCTTCGTCCAACACCAAATAAGTTACTCGTCTGAGGTTGGTTACTTTTCCTAAAAAAATTATTTGTCAAATGACATGAAGAAGGCAGGAAAAAACCAAAAAAAGGAAAAAATGATACTTGATCAAATTTTGGGCTCAAAAATTGAACTTGATCAGAAAAAATAACGTACCATTATTCGCAGCCAACATATCTATCATTCTACCCGGCGTACAAACAATAACTTCGGCACCTTTTTTTAAATCAGCAATTTGCTCGGAAATCCCAACTCCACCATACACACAAACCACTTGTATATCCAAGGATTTAGCAAACTTATTCGCTTCTTTCCATGTTTGAAGAGCTAGTTCACGAGTGGGCGCCATAATCAAGGCTAAAAAGAAAACAATTTAGAAAAAAAGATCATAAAGATTAGCCAACTTACCAATAGGTCCATCCATCTCTTCCAATGGAGATTGGTCCATAATATGACGAAACATGGGTAGAAGAAAAGCTAAAAAAAATTGATTAAAAGATTCGTTAAAAATAAAGTAGTTTTACCTAGAGTTTTTCCGCTTCCAGTTTTAGCTATCCCAATCACATCTCGACCACTCATAATCGCAGGAATTGCTTGCGCTTGAATTGGAGTGGGTTTTGTGTAATTATATCTAAAAATTAAAGTATAGTTCACGTTATAAGTATACAGGATGAGCCAAAAAATCGTACTTTAGCGTTTTTGGTGAAATTTTTCAAAATTTTTTTCAAAAATCGCATGAAAATCGAATTTTGGCTTTAAAAAAATCAAAATTTTCGATAAAAATCGAATTTTTCACCAAAAAATGCAAAAGTACGATGTTTTTTTTGCTCACCCTGTAAGTATAGAGAAAAATAGCCATTCTTATTTCGCAGTCTCTGCGAAAAAATCGGCAGCATTCGTCTCATCAACGTACAAACATACTTTTTCAATGCTTGCGAGACAACAAAGTCCACACCACATTGAGCCCAAGTCTTAATCGGCTTCGGGCACTTTTTCCCACGAACTCGAATCCCATCCAACTCGTCTCGGTACTCTTCCACTTCCTTTTTTGTCATTTTCGCAATCTCCGGGATTTCAATATAAAAGTTCTTGCGGAATGGCCGATAATAGACTTTACCATGATCCGTTTGAGCTAGCATCCGGCCTTTTGCCAAGAGACTAGAAGCAGCCTGTTCCATATCAAAGTCGTCCACAACATAATCGTTATCATCTTCATTTTCAACAATATCGCCTTTGGTTTTTGCTTCATGTTTCTGGGTTTTGATCACGACTACACGAGCTTTTCCTGCCGCTTCACTCTTTTTAGCGCTAGCTTCTTTGTTCAACTCTGACATAAAAGCATCCAAGGGATCAACCTCTTCGTCTTGCTCTGTTGTTATACCATTTTCTTCTTTCTTATCTATATCCATGTTCTCAGGTGCCTTTTCTGCTGTCTCTAATTCTGTAACTGTTTCTTCTTCAGTATTTTCGGTTTCGTCAAAGTCTCCGTCATCATCCAAAGTCCAAGTTTTCTTCGGTTCGTTATTTTCCTCAGGTACTTCTTTGGTCTCATTCTGCTCGCCATCCAATTGTTTACGTGACTGTCTCCATTTCTCAGCTTTCTCTCTCCTCTTTTGCATTTCTAAGCTTAGACGTTGTTCTAACAATTCCTAAAAGAAAATTAAAGGGGGTAAAAACTTTGCAGCAGAATCTACAAAAAAAATTTTTCTCAAATTTGTGCAAAAATGACTTTTATAGGGGTAATTTTATGCAAAAAATCGACATTCCTGCTTGAAAATGCTTCCCTGACCCTGCTTCAGGAAAATTAGAATGTGTATTAAAGCGAAAATATAAAAATGTTGGATTTTCCTTCTAAAATTATCGAGGTTATTTTATGCGAGAAATCGATTCCGCGTATCCCGAAGCGTCAAAATGAATCCTTGACCATCGTCCTTGAAACATGTTTCTACCACAACAAAAACTCTAATCCAAAATTTTCATATTCACGCTTCAATACACTCTTATTTTTCTAAATCAGGGAAGCATTTTCAAGCTTCGGGAATGCACGCATCGATTTTTCGCACAAAATTACCCCTAGAAAAGTCATTTTTGCACAAATTCAAAAAATTTTTTCGGAGATGCTGCCTCTTTTAATGAAATTGTTTGAAAAAAGCTTACTTTATCATTGACGATTTGTCCCAAATCCAAATCTTCTTTTTTATCTTTTTTACTTGAGGATTCCTTCTTTCTATCACGATCTTTATCGCGTTTTTCATTACGATCGCGGTCCTTCTCTCTTCTCCCAGAACTCTCATTCCTATCTCGAGGCGAACGACTTCTGTCTCGACGACGATCCCTCTCNTCTTTCTATCACGGTCTTTATCGCGTTTTTCATTACGATCACGGTCCTTCTCTCTTCTCCCAGAACTCTCATTCCTATCTCGAGGCGAACGACTTCTGTCTCGACGACGATCCCTCTCTCTTTCTCGGTCTCTATCACGTCTGTCGCGATCTCTATTATCCCGACGATCACGATCGTTATCTCGAACCATCTTCAAAAATTATTTTAAAAAAATGAAAATATTGAAAAATATCAAAATGTGCAACAAAAAATAATGTATGTATGTTATGAAATTTCTAGAATTTACAAAGAAATATTTCTTCAACAAAATTTCAAGCAAATATAGTAATTCTAGACGTTTCATAATTTTCGTTTCAAAAGAAAATTTAAACAGATAGAAATCGAATGAGGAAAATTTCTTAAATATTATTTTTCGTATAATTTCAGGAAGGTTGGAAATACTGGGTGTCCTAGTAGGTTGGGACTATCATTGATTTGAGGGTTTATCGTCATCCAATAGAGGTTATTTTCGATGCGGTTTTTTGTAGAAGAGAGCTGAGACGATTCTACTTCAGATCCTATCAGGGGGGAGTAAAAGTTCGGGGACAGACCGACAAAAGTTCGGGACACCGAAAATTGTTTAAAGGGGGAGTCAACTTTGCAGCAGCACTCGGGAGACCATTTCTAGCAGAGTTTTTATTATAACTTTTGAAAGAT
>OZJO01015011.1:0-14326 GCA_900406225.1 Acrobeloides nanus | reverse complement strand
CAAAAATTTCCTTTAGACCCCCCGCGCCGCACGAGGAGGTTTACGACCCCTCCCCCTATTCAACTATGATGCACTTCTCTCTAAGCGCTAACGCTTTTCCCTCCAAAATTTTCAAAAAATGTTAAAATCTTTGCATTTTGGCATCCCTACGTGATCGTTTGAATTTTTTAAGGGGGTTCCCCATAAAAGTGGTGTCGATCGTCTTCTCTAATAGTTCCTTACAACTTTAGTTTTACAGGGTGGCCCAAATGAACTCGACATCCCCCCTCCCACATTCGAATGAACCATTGTTTTTAATAAAAACTTATATGAAAAATCATTATTCCGGAGGTAATTTTATGCGAGAAATCGATTGCGCGTATTTTCGAAAAATTTTGCCTGACCGGGAATTTTCGTTTCAATTCGTCTCACCTTTTCTTGATTCAAGATCAGGAAGATTTTTGTTTAAACATAATTTTCCTGGGAGGTAATTTTATGCGGCAAAACGATTGCTCGCTTTAAAAGCTGCAAAATGCTTCCTTAACCCTGGTTCATGGAGCAAATGTGAAAAAATCGCATGAATCAGCAACAGGGAAATTTTTTCATGCTTGAATCAAAAATTGCCTGAATCAGGGTCAAGCAAAGTTTTTCTTGCATCGAAAATACGCGTAATCGATTCCTCGCATAAAATTATCCGGAAAGATGATTTTCAAATAAGTTTTTTGATTAAAAACGATGGTTCTATTTCGAATGAGGGATGTCGGGTTCATTTGAGCCAACCTGTACTTTAGTCTTCTATAACTTTAGTTTAGCGCCGAGGGTTTAAACCATTTGATACCGGGATCGTTTGGATAAACATTATACGTTTATATTAATAGTAGTAGAAACAAATTCATAGATTGAACGAGATCTTTCTGTTTTAAGATCGCGATTATATTTTCACTTTCTAAATTTTAGTGTTTCTGCTTGTGTCCTCGATCTTATACCACGCGACCTTTGTTGCCGTGGGAGATGCCCTAAGATTGCTTTCAATGTTAATTACACTAAAGGTGTATTATTTTCATGACTTAGGCAGCTTAAATGACGTATATGTATCATGTCAACCGCGTATTAATTCATAAACGCAGGTACGAAATCATGTTTATGGCCCTATAATAATGGCGTAATTTAATCGGCCAATGGAGAGGGTGCACATGCCTTTTAATTTTTGAACAAATTTCAGCAGGTGTATAGAGGGAGTGTACATGTCTTTTGAAAAGTTTTGTATTAAAAAATGGAGTGTTCGCGATGCGATATATCGAAATCGCAATATTGCCGTAGCGCACAAAATTTTTGGCAAAAATATCGTATCGCATATATCGCAAAGTTTTGGAATTTTTTGCTCGAAGCACATATATTTTACTTATCGCCAACATTCTTTTAAGCCAAATATAAACTTTCAATTTTGAGTATAGTTTCACTCCCTTAAGAGCCATTCAAATCTTCTCAGAAAATTCGTCTTGGAAATGTATAATTTCTTATATAGAATGCCCTAAAAAATGGTACTTTTTTCAAATTTTTTAAATTTGCACCAAAATAGCCCTATAGGGAAGTTTTTCTATGCGAGGAATCGATTGCGCACATTGCTGAATCTTGAAAACGTTCTTATGACTTTGATTCAAGGAAGGTATGTATGTATTGAAACGAAAATAGGCTAATACAGGGTCAGAGAAGCGTTTTCAATAACCGACAATCGCGCAATCTCATATAGAGGTAGTTTTTGTGAAAATGTAAAAACTTGAAATTATCGCACAAAAATCGCAAAAGTGGCATTTTTTGGGCTACCCTGAAAAAACTTAATTAGGCAATTTTTCAAATTAAAACTACTCATCTATAAATAAATTGTATATCCATTATGTTATTTTACCCTATTAAAAAACACTTTTCCTAGTTTTCATTTTAAAAATGCTTACATTTTTTAGACATAAACCAAAGAAGCTCCTTAGAGACCTGGAAATTTGTGCGCACTTTGAATTGCTGAAATATAAATACTCATTTAATTTTGAATTTTTGAGAAATCATTTTTTGACGCAAAGGATGGCATTAATTTTGAAAGATTATAGCAATTAATTATTTTATCCAAAGAAATTTTTGTAAGGCTTGAATTTAATATATGCCCCCAAGAAACCATTCAGATCTCTATCGATTAAGAAAATTTTCGTTTAAATATAAAAACGAATTCTCAGACTATGTAAGATATTTAATTATGCTCTAATTATTTAATCTTTTGTCCTATATGCTTAATTATCCTATTCAAAATAGCAAATAAAACTTGCAGCGCAAAAAGGCTTAGTCCCTTGTCAATTTATGATACTTTTCCACTTGTTCACTTAAAAATATTAGGCTATTAAAAACTCCGGTTGGCATGAGACATGGAAATGAGTGGTGAAGTTAAATTCAAGCCTAAGTAAGTAAATTAGATTTCTTATAAACTCCTATAAAAATGCTACATAATGAGAAAATTTTTTCATTTAGCATTTATTAGTTGAATGTGTGTGTGTTTTATTTGAAAATCTAATATTTTTATGTTATTGATTGTTTAAGAAAAAATTTCTGTGGGAGGAACTATGATATATTCTCATTAGAATAAAATCGTGCCAATAGAGATGCAAGAATCCTCTCTTAAGCCTCCTGTTAGTTAAAATTTTTACAACTAAATTTTGTTATTGATGTTGGTGATTTCGAAGTATAATTTTTAATCTTTTCTTGCATGACCCTGATTCAAGGAATACTAATTTTTGAGCTTTTGTATTGGTTGGGTTGTTCAAATAGTGGAATTTTTAAATCAATTTGTGACCCGCATTTTTTCTCAAAATGACCCATACAATCACTTATGTTTTTAACATAAGTGATCATTTATGCTGGAAATCTATTGTGCTCATTCCCGAATGTTAAAGCACTTTTTTAAAGAAAACAGAGCTTTATGTCACAAAATGTGTCACAAAATTTTTTAAGGGTTATTACTTTTTCGTGCGATTTTCTCGTTTTTCTATCAATTTTCATCAAAAGCAACCTTTAAGAAAATTGTAGACGAAATCAAGCTCTACAACTTTGTTAAAGGAGATTTAAAACGAATCTTACTAGAAAACGGTAAAATTCATTATCAAAATAAGTATTCTTACAAAATTTTTGTGACACCCAAAGCTCGGTTTTCTTGGAAAATTTGTTTTAAAAAGTTTCCTTGCCTGAATTCAGAAAAAGGATTAGATGTATTGAAGCGAAAATAGAAAAAATTCTAATTTTCATCCAGAAAAATGTCTGCCTATGTGTTTTCTAGGTGGAGAATTGATTGTGCGCAGGAGAATTTTATGCATGTCCATGATTCAAGGAATACTAACTTTTGAGCTTTTTTAAGGGGTATATTCCTTGTAGGAGGCAGCGTCGTAATTATAGTAGGGCTGGTGAAAATTTCCCCTCTCCTAAACTTGAAAAACTTTTATTTTTCAGGGAAGAAAAATGTAAAATTGTCCAAAAAAGTATCAAACTTCCCTCTCAAACCTGAAATTCTCCCAATCCTGGACCAAAATTACCATGCTAGTAGGGAGGGGGTGAACTTCCAGTAGTCAATAAAGCCATATCTCATTAAAATAAAGAAAAAAACATACCCTTCCCAAAACTATAGCTTATATTAAAAACAATTATTATAAAAAAGCACAATAGTGTTTGGCCTTGCATTTTTGGTTAACAATAAAAATCTCGTGAGTAAAACATTTATTTTAATTGAATAACTCATAATAAACAACATCATCGAAATCCACACAACCTCGTGTAATCGAGATGTGTGTCGTGGATAATCTAAAGATTATCTGCGATCTCTAACACTTTAAAATATTTATTCTAAAAATACAATCTGCTCAAAAATTTCTGTGGGATAAGGAAAAAATTAAACATAAATCATGACGCGCAGAGGTTAGGAACTTGGCTTTAAACTACATTGGTTTTAAGATTTTGCGTAGTTTTTGTAACTCAAAGATTAACTTAAGACTAACATTTTTTACATTCTTCTTTTTTACAATTCACTTCCGTTTGTTAAAACTCTTAATTTTATATTACAACCCCATTCTAAACACATATATAAACAGCCTCCAAAATTTCGTTCATTAGAGCGCAAGAAATCACTCTGGTCCATTCTTATGATATTTTCTCAACAAATATAGGAAAATTCCTTGCTCTCCTTTCTGCATGCAAAATGGTGTTATTAATAGTCCAATATTTTTCCTTATGAAAAAGTATTGGCTTCGCCTATAATAAGATATTGTACTTTTTCATCTTACAGGATGGGCTTGTAACCCCCTTTAATAACGAACAGATTTCTCATGAGTCGTGATCTTTTATGAAAGCTTTCAGGGGTAATTTTATACGATAAATCAATTCGCGTATTATCGAAGAAGCAAAAAATCTACTTGGTCCTGATTCAGGCGATATTCACTACAATAAACCTATTTTCCTCTGATTTAGGTCACAGAAGTATTTTGGAAGGAAAAAAGTAAACATAAATCATGATCCGTTCTAAAAATCATCTTTTGAGGGTAGTTTTAAATGAAATCGATTTCGCGCATTTTTGGTGCATAGGTGTATTGGACCACAAATCGATTGAATCAGAGTCAGATCTATTTTTTCATGCTTTGAGAATGCGCGCAATCGATTACTCGCATAAAATTATCTCCTGATAACTTTCATCAAAACTATCATAACACATAGGAAATCGATTCGATTTAGAGGGTTACGTTATTTAAGACCACCTTGTACTTTTGTTGAGAGAAATTGAATAATTTTTAGAAAAATCGATTTTGCTGTCTAAAAAATGAAGCGAAAAGATTTGTCACAATGTATTGATTTAAAACTGCTTCGACTTAAATAATTAGACTCAATAATAATTTTTTTTGTGCTATTTCCCGGAAACAATTACTTAAGATGACATGTTTTTCTTTTTTAGAAATACTTCTTTTGGAAATCGTTATGCAAAATAATTGTAGCATTCCAGCATTTCAGATTGCCTAATTATTAGTTTAGTTTGTTCCGAGATTTTGAATTTGTAAGGTTGAGGGGGGAACAGTGATAACTACCTCTTTATCACGAATTCATTCACATCATTAGCTGTGGAGGAGGTAGGCACAGCAAAAAATTTACTGATATTTTCTTGCGTTAATGTGAAAAACCAGGTGCAATAATTTATTGAAAAATTGTTGTACTTAAGCTGAAAATGTTCAGAAAATGACGATTTTTGTTTAAAAATTGAAAACTTTTGCTATTATTGGGTTGTTACATAAGTTATTGCGGCCCAAAAAGTATCTCTAAAATCGTCATTTTTCACTCGTTTTCGATGAAATTTTTTTCAGTAGTAAGCAAGAATGTATGACGAATAAGATCCAATAAGTTTTTTGAACGTAACTCATGTTTTCGTGTCAATGCTCAAACTTTTTTAAAAATTGGGCCCTAAAAGCCGTCCCTTTAAGCAAAAAATGATGTTTGAGCATTTTAACTTAAGTAATTCTTTACCTTATTTTAAAGACATAAACGCATTGTGCTTTTGAACTTTCCTATCATAATCTCATTTGTTTGACTAGGCTCTTCTAATTATAAAACGTTTTTGAAATATTTATTGCATAAAACGTTTGTCATGATCATTGAAAACCGGTTTTATGCCAAAAGCGAAATTTACAATCCTATTAGGGGATAGCGGTTATATAGGAGTCGGTGGGTTAATTGTGAAGATTTCTTTTCTAGTCAATTAATTTGGTTTATTTTTAGTTGGGTTATTATAAATTACAGGTGAGGCAAAAAGTGGATTTTTGAGCAATTTTTTCAAATTTTGTAAATTTTTACCAAAATAACCCTATAGGGGGTTTTTCTATGCGAGAAATCTATTGAGCGTATTACCAGGACTTGAAAATGCATCCATGACTCTGTATTAGTCTATTTTCGCGTCAATAAACACATCTATTCTCTAAATCAGGGTTAGAGAAGCATTTTTAAGAGGCGATGTCTCGAAATATCGAAAATATCTCACTAGAGGATGGTGATAGGAAAAAATATTGCTATAAACTTTTCCTACCACCACCCCCTGTGCGAATTTTCGAGATATCGTCTCTTAAAGCTCGGCAATGCGCGCAATCAATTTCTCGCATAGAAAACCCTTCTATACCCTATAGAGTTATTTTGGTGAAAATTAAAAAGCTTGAAAAAATTGCGCAAAACTCCACTTTTTTGCTTCACCTTATATTTCTGTGAAATAAGGAAAAATTTTTAGAAAACCCAAATATTCTCCAACAATGGCACCAAATACTGCTAAGATGGCACCAAATACTGGTAAGATATATCCAAAGTGTTTATATTATTTCTTGGTGAGGGTGCATAATTTTTATATGAGGGCGCAACTTGAGGATGTAAAAAATTATTAACCCTTTATTTTTAAGCAAAAATCAAAGCTGAAAGCACGAAATTTTTTTTGCATTTGTTATTTTTCAGCAAATTGCTCAGAAAATTACTATTTTTGTTTAAAAAACGGCAAACTTGGTCATTTTTTAAATCAAAAAAATTTTACAACAATTTAAGCAAAAATATAAGAGGATTATTATAATTTTCCATTTTTTGGATTTTAGTTGAGGTTGCAAAAAAAGCAGAGGGTGCAAATGGGCCGTTGAGGGTACAATTTGCACCCTAAAGAGTGCAATCTACACACCCTGGATATACCAGTAAAATTTCCAAAATTTTAATATACTATCTTTAATATAGATGGATCATATGTTGGCATTTCAATCGGATCTATTCCTCCTTGAAAAGTTAGCTAAGCATTCACCAAAAATTTTTGGAAAATAGTTCCCTATCTATCTAAAATTCAAAATGAAGTCTTAGTTTACCTTTTGGAAACTTTAAAACAAATTTGTTTTATGCCATGCGTTCAGAGTGAAATTCTAGCCAAAAATATAAACTTGGAAAACAGCCCACATGTGTCAACACCAAAGATAAACTTAAATCCACTCAAATTTCCTCTTTTTTACATACCTCATTCAACATGCATAAGCCCTTAGATTATGGCCTGCATTTTTTAGACGAATGGAATTATGATGATGATGGAGATTGTGGTCCTTGTCACTGGCCTGTAAAATCTATGGGTCATGCTCAATCTCCTATTGACTTTAAGCTATCTATAATAAAGCCCATCAAGCTTCATGATAACCTTAAATTTGTCCGCTATGATAAGCCAATAAATGGTCATATAGTTAATAACGGACACTCAAGTATGAAAATTTAGTTCTCAAAAAATAAAAATATCGATTTTAGTTCAATTTTTAATTGATTCCATGCTGGCTCCAGAAATTTATGGCGGTGGTCTTGGACAAAAGTATCGTTTTGTTCAATATCATTTTCACTGGGGACCTAATGAGCATGAAGGTATAATCTTCTTTTTAACCTATTTAGAATTCTAAATTTTTAGGCTCCGAACATACCGTTGGAGGCCTTCACTATGCAGCTGAACTCCATTTAGTCCACCAAGGAGTTGAAGATCCTAAACGTTTTGCTGTTCTTGGCATATTTTTAATTATAGGCCAAGATGGCGATACCCTACATGCGGAAGAAACTGTTCTAAAGAAATTGATTAACTCCGGAAGTAGCTGTGCAATGCAAAATGTTGTTTTAAACTCGAAATTACCTCATAACAAACACTCATTTGTCCGATATCATGGATCATTAACAACTCCACCTTGTACAGAATGTGTTACATGGACGGTTTTTACTGAACCAATAAGTGTGACTAAACATCAGGTATAGAAGAAACCTCATCCCTCTCATCGTTTCACAAAAATTTGAAGGCTCTTTTCCGATTCTATATGTTGCTCTTTATTTCTGGCCCGATTTAGGTCATTGGATCTGTTCCACTGCAATCCTGACAAGGAACCATTTCTAAGTGTCCTGATGAAATTAAAAAATTTTTTAACCAGTTTATTAGGCCTAGGCTAAAAGTTTGAAAAATTTATCCCCGAAAATTCGATCCTTTATGCTTACGGAGAATAGATTAACATGCTTCCTTATAAGTAAAAATTGTAATTTTTAATACCTTTTTTTAGCTATCATTATTAAGACATATAAAGGATTACCGAGGTAAGCCAGTTCACAATAATTGCAGACCATTACAAAAGGACAATGACCGCTCGATTTATTTGGCTTGTTAATATAATCAAATTAGTTGATCTTAAAGAATCAGTCTCTCGAAAAAAGTTGCCATAATTTGTACATATTCGAAAAATTCATGATAAATGGAGGGTTTTTTGTTTTACAGCATGTCCTGAATCGCTAACGGGTTTTAGAAAATCGCGTGTAAGTTGGCAAAATTTGAAATCGTATTATAATGAAAACATGTATGCGAATGTTTCCAAGATAATTTTTAACTTACATCAAAGTTGTATATTGAAATGCTTAATCAAATAATTGTAAATAATCGCTTCAATAAACAATTTTTACTTGTTAAACATTATCGTAGAACAATCGCGACTATGCTTTCGTTTTAATACACAAATTTCAAATTTCGCCAACTTCACACGCGATTATCTCGAAACCGTTAGTGATTCAGGACATGCCATAAAAACGAAAAATGCTCCATTTTTCATAAACTTTCCGAATATTACAAATTATGGCAAATTTTTTCTGAGTAGACTGTTCCTTTAATCCTGATCTTTTTTGTAAAATAGATTTTGCATGTAATTATACATTTCTATAAAATAGACTTTTTATTGAATCAAAATAAACCCTTATAAAAGATTCGCATTAATTTTTTTCTGATCTGTTATGTTAAATTTTTTGGCATTACAGATTTCTATATACAGGGTGGCCTAAGCAATTTTGCAATTTTTGTCGATTTTTTTCAAAATTTTTCAAGTTTTTAATTTTTATCAAAATAACCCTATAAGGGGTTTTATCGATTGCGCGCATTGTCAGGCCTTGAAAACGCTTCCTTGATAATGTATTGGCCTATTTTCGCTCAATAAACACATCTTTTTTTATTTAGGGTCAGGGAAGCGTTTTCAGGGTACGGCAATGAATCAATCGATTCCTCGCAAAAAAAACCCGATATGGTTATTTTGTGAAAACTAAAAAACTCGAAATTTTTTTTTAAATTGCCCAAAATCACAAAAGCGCCCTTTTTGGGGCACCTTGTAAATAAAAATTATTATTCAATAAAAAAANCCCGATATGGTTATTTTGTGAAAACTAAAAAACTCGAAATTTTTTTTTAAATTGCCCAAAATCACAAAAGCGCCCTTTTTGGGGCACCTTGTAAATAAAAATTATTATTCAATAAAAAAAATAATTTCCTATAAAGCAAAAACACAATTATAAAAATTGCAGAAATTTTAATGATAGCACAATTAAAATTCATAAAAAGTGTTTTTTGTTAAAAACACAAATTTTTTGTTTGTTTAAAAAAAAAATTTAGTTTAGTGATTCTATTTTTTGTAAATATCTTTGGTATGTAAGCATCATGCCGAAGCAGCTGAAGGAATTGTGGAGGTTGAAATCGAAAAGCCTTATAATCTTAACTTAAAACAACTTGGGAATGATTATCTTCTAGTGCGTCATGAGAAAAAAGCAAATAAAAAGCCTCAATATATTTTTGTGGGTTCAAAAGATAGGGTTTGGGCTACAAATAGAGTAAATATTTATTTTTCTTACGTTCCCCTTCCATATCCCTTCTGAAATTGGCAAAGTTCATGTAACTGACAATTTTTTATTGACTTATAATTTTTATAAAAAAGTTCAATTTGGGGCGATAAATTTTTGTGTTGGAATTAAGTTCTAATTCGTTAACACTGAAGAGATAAATGAAATACAAAATTGCATCAAAAATTTAAACGTGTTTGTGTATTGAAGCAAAGGGATTGGCGCAAAGTGATTGGCGCTAAATGATTGATCATCAATATGATCTGCGTATTGAAACGAAATTCAATAGATTTATTTTATTTTTTATTGTTAATCGATTGTACTCACTAAGAGCTTTTCAATGAGTAACCGATGTCCATATTTAGTATGTTGGGAAGCGGAGATAAAAATAGGGCCAAAAAAGTCGTAAAAAATCTTTGGCACTATTTTTTATCTCATCTTACAACATACGAAATTTGGATATAGACCACTCGTTGGAAAGTACTTCGTAAGTACAATCGATTGGTGGCAAAAATTAAATAAAAATCTATTGAATTTGATCAATCGTTTCAATACACAGAACATATTGATGATCAATTACTTCTCACCAATTCCTTCGCTTCAATATACAAACACGTTTAAATTTTTTATGCATTGTTGTTTCTCAGTTATCTCTTCAGGATTAACGAATTAGAATTTAATTCCAACGCCCTAACATGAATTTTCTTATAAAATTTTTTGTTTAAAACTGGGCTAATCTTTCAAAGCAAATAGAGCTATCATTCCTGGTGCCGAATATAGTAACCCAATCTGAAGGATCAATTATCATCCCTAAACCACGTAAGACACGTGTGTTTTATAAACAAGGAAATATGAGAAAAGTCAGATGATTTATATATCTATTTTTTGGCAATCATATGCCGTATGTTGTTTATAAAGATACCTATTTTTAAATACAGTAGTTATGCATGTATTATTTATTGAAAAAAACTTTCCAAGAATATAATAAATTAATCAAGACTTTTTGGAATGTACCCTAAAGAGATGAACAATGACGATATAATTAAATGTTGCAGTAGGCATGAAAATTAATTCAGTTTTCTTCACCTATAAGGATTCGACTTTAAACTCCCATATACGACTATGATCTTTAAGTAAGATGAAAACACGGCTAGTACACATTTGCCCTGTCAACACTTGCCCTTTTTTAAATTTCAACACTTGCCCTTTGTTGGTGGTCGAGGGTTCGATCCCGCTAGAGTCGAAACTTTTTTGAATCGACCAAAAAAATTTTCAACCCTAGCGGGATCGAACCCTCGACCATCAACAAAGGGCAAACGTTGAAATTTAAGAAAGGGTAAATGTTGAAGTTTAAAAAAGGGCAAATGTGTACTAGCCGCAAACACTTATTTCAAGAATTGATCTTCTTGCTCTAACCTAAGGTGATCACCGTGCAATGTACAACATTTTTTGCTTGAACTCTTAAAATATCACTATCCCATTTAAAATACGACAATTCCTTCTAGGAAAAGTTTTTAAGCACCTCATTGTCTCTCTCGATCTCCCATTTTGTGGCCAATAAAAATTGTTTTCCAAAAAATAAATATTTTGCACACTTATAGGTTTTATTGTTTCCGTATTGGTACATGCCTACCATTTGACGTTAATTTCTTGAATATCGTTTAGTAAGATTATTAAATTAACCATTTGCGCAAATAAAACGGTTGCAAAAATTCTAAAAATAAATTTCTTCAACTTCCCACTATAAAAAAGTTCAAGATTGAGTAAAAAATATTATTACTAAATTTATCGTATTACTATAAACGTGTAATGTCTGTGCGCTTGTATATAGATCTCGGGAATTTTTGATTTAAACCCTAGACGCCAAAACAAAATCTGCAGGGGATGATGAGAGAAGGCGATTGACACCAAAATCATCGAAATAGGAGATAAAAAATTTTTTTCTTCGATTTTTACCCTTTGGAGGACCAAGTGGTAAAAATCGAATTTTTAAATTGGCTGATTTTTTAAACTCAGGATTTTTCGACATGGGGAACTCGAATCTGAAAGAATTGTTTGATTTGGATCGCAGCAAAGGGTCGAATTGGCCAGATGTTCATGATAAAATTTATATTTTTCTAATGATTAATTAATCTTGTCGATGAATAAATTCTAATTGAATTAGACAACATTATCTGATTCAATTAGGTCTTCGTATGTAAGTAGTTGAAATCCTTTGTGCCATTCATTTAAAGACATTTAAGAGCCATGTAAGAGCGCGTGCAACAGACTTGTTGCAACGAAATCTCTTTTGTTGCAACGCGACTTCTCGTCGCAATACGCTCTTACATGGACCTGATTTTCAATAAAGTCGTATGTATTGACACGATAAGTTCCCTTCTTTCTATTTTCCTAAATAAACTCTATAACTATCTTTTTTCTCATTTATGGCATTATTTTAAGATTCATTAAAACAAAAAATGGTCTCTAGATTTAAAAATTATACACATTTTTATCTAAAATTTCCATTTTGCAAGTTTATGTAAATAAGCCACTAATCAAATGAATATTGTGAGTAAATTTAGAATAAACTCCGAGAATCTCCATTCATATTTACAAAGTGACGCAAAACAGTGAAACCATGGTTTTCTCCAAATATTGTTATTCATAAATTTTGTCAGGTTCAAATTTTGTTTCTTGAATTAATTTACATATGTTGTTTATATATTAAATTCGTGAATTATTTTTTCTTTTAGAACTTGAAAATTTTAATTAGTTTTTTTGAGTGGAGTATTTTTAATGATATCACTTACAAGTGTCATTTTAGGGAATAAATTGGGGAGTAGAAAAAGAGGAAGTAGTTTAAAGAATAAAGTATGACCAGAGTGTTTGGTATTTTAATTCTACTATTTTCTTGGATATTTATTTGTATAGCATTACCTGGATTTCGGTAAGGATATAAACATAATTAATAATTTTTTTAAATACAGAGTGGCCCAAAAAATCCTGATTTGCGATTTTTTCAAAATTTTCAAATCTTTTAAACTGTCTTCTTATATCAAACGTGTAATGTCTGTCTGTCGGTTTGTGCGGACTAACGTTTGAAGGTGGGATCCAAACCCTTCACACGATATACCATTGTGAAGAAGACGAAATTCTACGATTATTGACATCAAAATCTAGAGGGGTAACCTACTGGAAAAATTAGAAAATCGATTTTTAATTTTCACGCTATAAACGTATCACACCAAATAGTGTCTGAGCCAGACTAATACGCGTTACTCAGGGCCGCCACTAATTCGCTCGGAAATTTTTGACTTCACTAATTTATCACTAATAACATCACTAATTGCTTTCAGACGCGTTCGGACACATCACTAATAGGCGTTCGGACGCATTTGGAAACGTTCCGACGCGTTCGGAAATGTTCGGACGCGTTCGAAAACGTTCGGACGAGCGCCCGAACGCATCCGAACGTTTCCGAACGCGCCCGAACGTTTCTGAACGCGTCCGAACGCCTATTAGTGATGTTTCCGAACGCGTCTGAACGTTTCAGAACGCGTCCGAACGCCTATTAGTGATGTTTCCGAAAGCGTCCGAACGCAATTAGTGAAGTTATTAGTAAACTAAAGTCCGTTCGAGAGCCGTCCGAACGTATTAGTGACGGCCCTTAGACTAATTTGTTTTATACGAATTTCAAGATGACTATAAAGATGTGGGCGAACCATTCGAAAGCGCCGCTTGGGACCATGAAAGTGAGACCGAGCGCTGCAGGAGCTCACTCGAAACCGAAGCCACAGAGCGTTCTGTCTCCGATTTATCACCAAAATAAACTATAAGGTGTTTTTTATGCAAAAAATCGATTGCGCGCATTTCTGAATCTTAAAAACGTTTCTTGATCCTGATTCAGGTAAGAGGCGTGTATTTGAAGCGAAAATAGTCCAATTCATGGTCAAAGAAGCGCCTTCAAGGTTCGATAATGCATGAATTTCTCGTATAGAAACACCCCATAGGGTTATTTTGGTAAAATTTAAAAAACTTGTGAATAAATTTACCTAATGATCCCTCCTTATGTTTTTGTCCAAATCTCCTCACCCCATTTGCATGAATTTAAAAAATGTAATTTCGCATTTTAGAGAACCCTCATATACGAAATGGGACAAACCTACTAAAAAAAAAGAAATGTCTTCACCACCAAGCTTTATGAAGCGCAATTATGATTCTTTACAATCTCCAGATCACTTAGAGAATCAAAGGTACTTTAAAAAATGGCTAGAACAATATCAAGAAAATCACTATAGGTTTTAACAATTTTGTAAACAATATTTTTTTGTTTATGTGATGAATAAAATTTTTTCTATAATTATATTTATTTTGAACTTAATTTATGGATATCCATTTATTATGTAAATTTGGACGTCAAAAACGCAAGAAATCTTCTTCTCCTTTCGATATTTTGTCCTTCGGTATTTTGACATTCTGCATTTTGTCCATTCTGTATTTCGGCATTCTATTTTTGTCTCGATTCTGCATTTTGTCCTTTCTGTATTTTGACCTTCGGTATTTTGGTATTCAAGCCTCCCTAACAGTCACCATTAGCGACCCAACCTCGCAATTTTGAAATTTGACATCAGCAAGATTGAATTTAAACTCGCAAAAAGTTTGAAAA
>OZJO01015008.1:20461-32040 GCA_900406225.1 Acrobeloides nanus | reverse complement strand
CTGCTCACGTTTTTTATATATGAAAAGAGTGGTATTTATAAAAAGGAAAAGGTTCATGTTAAATTATAAGCAAAATTTAAAATTCGAATTTTACCGTGAGCTTGGGTTAGTGGTAGTGCTCCTGGTTCGAGTCTAATGATTTCGGGTTCGAATCCCATTTGAGTCGATTTTGCTTTTACTCTAGGCTTCTTTTCTGCTCACGTTTTTTATATATGGCACAGGGCAACACGAGAAAAAAACAACTCCAAACAACAAAAGTCCGAAAATACTCCACCGTGGGTCGCATTCACCTTTCGACGTAATGTTTGCGTTAGTCACAGCTGGCTATCGAAAATGAGAATGGCTGACCTTTTGGCGTTTTTAATCAATTTTTTTGTAAAACTTTTTTTCATTTCTTTGTCACGTTCACTTTGTTTTTCTTATTCCGTGTTTACGTTGCTTTTATTTTTTAGGATTTAACACGGGAATTCTTCAAAATTCCTGGATATTCTATTCATTTTAGTTATGCTGAACAACTTCCACACAAAATTTTTGAAAAAAGTTTCATGTTAAATTATAAGCAAAATTAAAAATCCTAATTTTACCGTGAGCTTGGCTCAGTGGTAGTGCTCCAAGATTCGAGTACAAGGGGGGGGGGCAAAAGTCCTGGCATAAGGGGCGGTATATCCTCGCCAAGGGGCAAAAAGTCCTGGCCAAGGGGGCAAAAGTCTTGACATTTTAAAAACGTGTTTTCTCGATAATTCTGGACGAGAAAACACCTTTTCAGCGTTTAAAAAAGTCTTGGCATTGTCAAAAACGCTGAAAAGGTGTTTTCTCTTCCAGAATTGTCGAGAAAACACGTTTTAAAATGCCAAGACTTTTGCCCCTTGGCCAGGACTTTTTGCCCCCTATTATGTCGTTTCATTCGTATCGTTCCATTAGAGCCTATGCCCAAAAAAACTAGAATCGAATTGTTTTGCGAAAAATTTTTCTCCGTTATTGTCATGAATTTTTTTAAGTTGCTCCTAGTTAATTTTATTCCCATTTTTATAGGCTTTCTACAACTTATTCTCGCTTAATATATTTTTGAATATGTCGGTGGATAGTTCTGATAAACAACCCTCACCGATTAGTGATGTCAAATCGGAAGATACGAGTGGTGATCCTGATAGTGGAGACGAAGTTCCTATACCTTCTCCAGGTGCTCGTATTCTCGAAGTTCGATGTGGAAACCTCATGGGAAAGCTCTACGAAGAGCGCTTTACATGCCCTGGTATTCATCGAAGATGTATTGAATTTGAAGGTATTTTTATACGGTTCAATCTCCATATAACGACTTTTTTTCGGAGATCTGGTTGTAAATGTTACCCCCTTCCCTTTAATGTTTTGAGAAGTGGTGTAGCCAGACCACATGTACAGGGATGGTATTGTAATTTGTTGATGAAAAACTTGAATTTTTAGGGCAAAAAATGACTAAAAAAAAGCATTTTTGCCAAAAAAACACATTTTTTATCAAAAAATATCCAAAAAATTGCGATTTTTTGCAAAATAGTCATTTTGATGACTTTTTATTAATAATTCCCCTCCTGGCTACGCCATTGTTTTTGATTTTTTTTGACACTTTATTTCATTTATAACGAATTTAATGTATTTTTCTAGAAAATAATGACGCTCCCCGTTTGATTCGATATAACGACCCTTCCCTGGGGTGTTGTTATATGGAGTTTTGACTATATAAGTATTTTTAGGGAAATTAATTAGCCCACGGCAGTTTACAATACGAGCGGAAAAAGATAAACAAAAAGATTGGAAAGGTAGTATCCGAGTGGGACGATATAATTTAAGGTAACTTTTTATTCTTTATAAATTTAAAAAGCACAATTTTCATATGCCCCTTTCTTTCAGAAAAAAAGGAAATTTTCAGAGTATGCTTAAAAAAGTGGATTTTTGTGACTTTTTTTGGATCCCGAAAATGTGTTGCTCCCCTCTAGGGGTGATTTTATGTACGATGAAATCGATTGCGTGCATTATCGAACCCTGAAAGTATTTTTCCCTGATTGGTTGTGTTTTTTAAGCGAAAATATGTCATTTTTCGCATTTAAAAACCCAATTTTTTCCAGGATCAGGCAAGCATTTTCAGGGTTCTGGAATGCGTGCAATCGATTCGCTGCATAAACTTATCCTTTAGACAAATAAATTTCCTAGTATAAAAAAATCACAAAAATCCGCTTTTTTGGCACACCCTGTACTTAATTTTATGGAATTGTTAAGAGAACTTTTGGAACTACTTTGGCTCTTATATCCCATTGATCTAAAATCGAAAATTTTAATTTTTTTAAATTTTTTCAAAAATAACCCTTTTTGCAAGTTCTGAGGCCCCGCGAATGAGTCGTGGGTTGAAACTTTTTTTAGGTGTGATTTTATGCAGAGAAACACGTTGGCGATGTTATTTTTGCGTAAAAACGCTCACATTTTTTAGAAATCGAATTTTCGAACAAGAAGTACATATTTCGAAAAAACTAATATGCAATAATTCGATTTTCTGCAAAAATGGAAGCGTTTTACGCAAAAATAACATCGCCAACGTGTTTCCCGCATAAAATTACCCCTAAAAAAGTTTCAACCCATGACTCAATCGCGGGACCCCGGAACTTGCAAAAAAAGGTTTTTTGAGAAAATTTTGAAAAATGAAATTTTTCGATTTTAGACCACGTTCAATAGGGTATAAGAGCCGAAGTAGCTTCGAACTTTTCACATCTAAAATTTTTAGGACCTTGATGGAATTGAAGAGAATCGATTTCTATGAACATGAAACTAATTGCAGTCTAAAATGCCAAAGTCGAAATTATATTAAAAACCGAAAGGCAGCAGCATTAGAATCACTTTCTTTATTGGATTCTATCGTATCTAGCATATCCGAGGGCCAGCCTAGCTCATCAAACGTGGATGGAGCCAATGATGAAAATGGGTAAACCGAATTAAAATTTTAGGCCCGTTTGTGTTCGGAATACAGAACTTATGGCACGATTTTGGTGTCATTAGATTGCTGTGAAATTCAGATTTCTAACGACACAAAAAAACTATCAGGATTTGAGAGAAATCCTCAAAAATATAACAAGAAGCATCAAACGACCGGATTTTCAACCTTGATTACTGAACTTTATCTCAATTTTAGGGATATCTCGATACGAAAACGATCCTCTGCTCTAGAAGAGTATGTGACCCGCACCGTTCAGTCCATCAACGACACTGCCGCTCTCGCACGTCTCGGAATCAAATCTGAAGAAATCTACAAGCCTGACGAGCCAGACAGTCGAAAGAACTCCACGCCAAATCTCCACGTGAACATTCCAGCACAGCTAGTCGCGTTGAATAGACATACGCCGAATGGCTTCCACATAAATAGCCTGCCAAATGGTAGCCTCAACTTGCCCAATGGACTCATTCCACCACCGCAACTACCTCCAGAAGGATTCGCCGACCCGTTTGCAACGCTCTTGCAGACTCTAATTGAACAACAGAAGCATTTTCTTCAGCAAGGTCAACAGCAAATCTTTCCTGCTGGTTTATTTGCTGCATTCAATGGAAATGGGTGTGAAGTGGCACCAAATGGTGGTGATGATGATCCCAACAACGGATCAAACTCGTTGAATATCAGGAAAATTATGGAATCGAGTAAGCCTAAAAAATATAGGGTGTTCCCAAAAAACCGCCAGCATTTTTTGGCGAAAATTTTTTCGATAAGCGTAAAAAGTGTTTGAAATGATAAAAAAAACTATTTTCGAGGAAAAATCGAAAAAAATTTTTTTGGGGTGGCTTTCGAACCTTTTTTACAATTTGTATTGATTGATACTTGCTATAAAAAGGCCATAAAACATAAAAATGATTAAAAACACCCAAAAAATTTTTTCAATTTTTCCTCGAAAGCAGTATTTTTTCATCATTTCGAACATTTTTTACGTTTGTCGAAAAAATTTTTGCGAAAAATTCTCTCCTTTTAACTTGTCATATAGGATGTGTGACTTCCTTATCCTTTGTACTACCTCAACTTTTTTCTGACTTTCCAGCTAAATGGACTTTATTTTTAGAACCAACTTTATTTTGGTCCAGAATGCGAGATCTTGGAATTTTGGAAGACCTACTGAACACCATTAGTATAGCCGTAGAGCAAGTCAAAAACGTTTACTTACATCCATCTCCGGGTACCGAGGAATTTGGTAATTTGAATCATCATATCTTTAAAAAAATTTAAATTTTTAGCTGCACAACGTCTATCCGGTCTAGCGAATGTCCTTAATCTGGGAGACGTTTTCGGTGAAAAGATTCATGCTCGATATGTACAAACGACTCTTGAATCAAGCCTGCTCAGCAAAGAGCTTCATGGTAATTTAGTTAGTCTTTTTTGGGGTTCAAGTCTGGGGGCCCCAAAAATTTGACAAATTTTTTCCGAAAAATGACCCTCATTAGCGTAATTTTTAACGAGGAATCCAAAAAATGCACTCCCGAAGAATAAAAAATCTTGGTGGTGATTCTTTGGTGGCTTCTTTGCTAATTTTTTGGTGATTGGTGCGCCATTTTTTTCTGGCTGTGAATAGCTAACTGGCTGCCTATCTGAACTGGTACCGCTTCGCGAAGTCTCACTTTGGGCTTTTTGGTGCTTTGGCTCCTGATCTTCTTTGTTCTGATCTAACTGACTAGCCTGGAGAGAGAAAAATTCGATTTTGAGCAAAAAAATTTTTGGTAACAAGCTGTCGACCGTCCACAGCACTAAGTTGTTGATTAACGAAAATTCCCTGTGCGATCTCCAAATCCTTGAATTTTTTAGGATAACTTTTTCTGTTTTCCTGACCCTGTTTCGAACAAAGCTCATACACAGACCGTTTCTCTTATGTTAACAGAAGACGAATAAGAATCGCATAAGTGTTTTTACGTTTCGGAAGTGCGTTTTTTGGATTTCTTGTTAAAAATTATGCTAAAGGAGTCATTTTCTAGAAAAAAATTTTCAAATTTTTTTCATTGGGCTCCCAGACTTGAATATCCCCTCTTTTTGACCTTAATGTTTATGTTACATCTTTTAGAATTACAACGAAAAGCAGAGGAACAAAAAAGGAAGCTCGAAAATGCCAAACGAAAATCCGAGGCCTTTGACCAAATTATCAAAAACCACAACAACCCTGAAGTTCAAGTCAATGGTATTGAGGCGAAAAAGTTCCGCTTAAATATTTGAATTTTGTCATATATAAATTTTTTATTTATAAGGTGCTTCACACTTCCAAAAAACCTCTTTTCGGGTGCATTATATTTTTTTTATCATTGCCATTTGCCCAAATTGCAATATTTTTACAGGGTAAGCCAAAAAATTGTACTTTTGCGTTTTTTGGTGAAAAATTTTTAAAATTTTCTTCAAAAATCACCGATAAGGGGTATTTTCAAAAAAATCGATTGCACGCTTTTGCATGAAAATACCCTTATAGGTGATTTTGAAAAAAAATACAAAAGTGCGGTTTTTTGGCTCACCTTGTAGTCATTGACTATTTTTATCCACTTTTTGATTAGCTGTGCAAAAATTTAGTGGTAAAATGGTATCTATTTTGATTTTTTTTTCCTTTAATATCTTGATATTTATAATAATAATACACTGAAGAAAGTGCTTTTTATACGATCTCACTTATATTCTGCAATTAATTTTGTGCCTTTTTTGGAAATATATGCAATACTGTTGTAATCATAAGATTGTGAATTTGATTTGAATAATAATAACTTATGTCTCTTTTATTGGAAAAGATATTACAGTCAAACCTCGATATAACGACATCCCAATTGAGAGGTCGTTATATCGAATTCAAAGGGGTGCAGAGCTGGTTCTGTATTTTCTATATATAAAAAATTATTTGTTCAACATTGAGGCACTTGAAGCTTCTTCGGGATAGGTGTTTAATAGACTCGTATAGGAACTAATGTTTGGTGCCCTGAATAGCCCGGCTCTTGGATTGATTCGTTTACTTCTAGTGTTTTCTTTGATCGGAGCACGCAAAACGTACCTAAAATTTATACGAAATTTTTTTTGGTTGAATAAAAACTTACACAACATCTCCTGGTTCAAGCTCGAGATCGAACGCGGGGTTTATAATGACATAAGAAAGAGTTTTTCGTTTCTCGTCCGCATGTTCTGTATTTTCTAAAATTGTAGAGGAAAAATTTCCAATTCTGAATTTGGTGCCTACTATAGTCATCAGTGGCCATGCCAAGATTTTTCATTCTAGACATCACCAATTCTTTCATAACTTCTCGTATATGTCTTAATGTTTCAGTCCTTTTTTCTGCTTCAGAGCTATGTGGAAGTTTTTCCATCTCGATTGAAATCTATATTTCAAAAAAAATTTACTTTTCGACTTTCGTATAACGTACCGTTTTTGAATCCATCTGTTTTGTACGATATACTCCAATAGGGATATCTGCCACGGAAGAGCATAGTTTTTGATACAGTCTTCCATAAGTACGGATCCACATGTCGTCTTCAGTGATTTTGATCTGTAAAACAATTGTTTTGTTTGTCTATAAATAGATGAGTACCGATGCCAAATATCCAGATGAAGGAGATTGATCGATGCCCAACAGGATCTTCAGGAAATCGACTAGGTAAGTTTTCACAATTGCTTGGTACAAAAGTCTATCCAGCATATTGGCTGAGAAGACATCTCCCTGGGCAAATGGTAAGCGAAACATAAAATCCAGATCTAAATATTAAGGCCTCTTTACAATGGACGCGATAGATGAGGTGACGCAATAGATGTGACATCTATTGCATCATCTATTCACCATGGTTGTGTTGATGTGGCGCAATACATATCACAATAGATGTATCGACACATATCGCGATAGATGTCGTGACACATGTCACGATAGATGTCGCGATACGTCCATTGTAAAGAGGCCTTTAGACTCATTTTTTTAAATAAAAGACTCACTTGAACCACGTTTCCTCTCGCGCTAAAAATTAAAATTTAGCTTTTTTGACACAAATTTTAAAAAGGTACTCACTTCTAGTCATACATGGGTATAGCTTGTATTTTTGAAAAAATTGAATTTTTGAAAAAGATTTGAATTTTTGGAGGGTAATAATTAGTGCCCCTACATGGTAGAAGCACTAATTAGTTCCTTCTTTCTCCCTCCGACGCAGGCAAGCCCATGATTCTAGTGTTCTTACCTTCTCAAATTTAGACTGCTGTAATGCATAGGAGTCGTATGGATCAAATTGCATAAACCGCATGTTAGACGAATATGTCAACTCGGTGATGAGCTTTAATTTTGGGAACATTCTACAACCAATTTCTTTTTTTGCTAGGCGTATTCTCACAAACCTGTGAATCTTTTGTGCTGTAATAATTGTGTTACAGTCGGCTAGATGCTCTTCCACTGCGCTGGAAACCTCTTTCACCACAATTATATGTTCGGCTAGACAGATGCCCGCACTTAGGAGATTGTCCAAGCTAAAAGAAAATTTTTTGACTTGATTTTTTAAATAATGAGACCTTGAAATTTTCCCTGGCATCCAATAGATTAGTGGGAACCAGGCGATTACATCCAAGAAAGCTGAACTTGGTCTAAAATTTTATTTTCACTTTCACACTTGTTTAACAAAATACTTTTGGTTATCTTCAATTTCGAGAAGCAAAATAATTGGCTGTATCTCGTGCACGGGACGAAAATATGCTCGTAAAGGGAGTAACAAGTTATACAGCCCGGAGCTCGGCTGATCTACAGCGACAATTATGGCCGGATTTTGCCATCCATATTCTCTGGGTGAAACAAACTTGCAATGTTCACAGGGCTAAAAAAAAGATTTTAATCTTTAGGATGGCGTGTAAAAGTTTTTTTAAATTTTTCAACGCATGTTCTACAAAGTGTAAAAACTAGCTGCCCATTTACTCATACTTCAGAAATTTGCAAACAGCAAAAAGACCGTTTTTCTTTCAACATATGGCATAAATTCACCGAGGTGTCGATATACGCCGAGACTGGCGGAGTTGTCTTAATAATACTAAACAAAATCAATTGAAGAAGATTCAAGTTCCTTTATACCTTTCTTCGATGCATCTTTCACCACAAATATCACATCCTTCCTCTTCTTCAGATTCACTCGACGCCAATTCACCTGTGACAACGCCAACACTTGACTTCCTCTCATTATCAATGTTGTCTCCCGGCACCTCGGCATCTGTTGTGGTCAAGTTTTTGGACTTCATCAATAGCTTCAGACATTTCTTCCACTTTAGTTTGAGGACATCTTCCTTTTCTTCAGGCATTTCGACAGACGATGAAAGCTCCATTCCAGCTGGACCTGAACATTGGCAACTGTTGAGAAGGCTTGTCAACTAGCAAAAATCCTACCCAAGTTGGCAATATTGGAAGTGAAGTTGGCCTGTTTCTTTTGTGCGTAGATACCTTTGGTAAAATCCGTCAAAGATTCTTCATTTGTGAGGGCAATGTAGTAAAGGATATCCAATCGTTGGATTAGAAACGAATGCCCTGGATTGAGTAGAATCCGCGAACCCGGTTCATTTCTCTTGACACCAACCAAACATACACCAAAGCTGAAATTTGTTTAATCTTTATAAAGCTTTTGTGTTCGTGTGCAGTGATGGGTAAGATTAATCGAAACTCGATTAATTTCGATTAATCGAAATTCATTGGTTCCAAGTTGTTTCTTTTGATCTTAATTCACCACAGCTTTTATCGAAAAATTATAAATCGATTGTTTGAATTTCGATTAATCGATATTGGGCCAGTCCTTGCCTTAGACAGCAGCTGCTGTTTGATCACGCAGCAGCTGATTGGGCCACGCAGCAGCTGTTTAGTCACGCAGCAGCTGCTTTTTTGAGGTAAGGACTGGCCCATTAACCTAAATATCGATTAATCGAATCTACCCATCACTGAGCGAGGCTGGACGAGCGCAGCGCTAACGAATATTTAAAAATATTCGTTCCAAAAATTATAGTGGGGGGAGACCCCTTTATAGGCTGAAACAGCCGTCAAGAATCATCCTTCATCTGAACATGGTCATTTCTTTCGCTTTGAGCGCCGATAGGCACTCGGTCTCGGTACTATTTGTTAAATTTGAAAAAAATCTTACGCTTTGTGTGCATGAAAAGAAGCATAAGTGAAAGATTTTCCAACATATTCACCAAAGAATTTACTATCGGAAACTAGGATGTCGTAGATTTCGTTTCCAGAATGGAACCCACAGATTTTATGCCATGGTTCGGTTGATTTTTTACCTTCTTCTCCTCTAAATTTTGGGGGTCATTTTTTGACCTAGAAAAATTTTGAAAGAATATAATGTTAAATAAAAATTCTACGTGGTCAGTTTCGAGGACTGGTTAAAAAATTTTTGGAAATCGACTTTGCTCCATTAAACAAAAAACAATTTTTAAAAATGAAAAGTTTTACTACCCTAGTGGGACTGTCGTTTTGTTCGTCTCGAAGCGGAAATCTGAACTTCAACTCACCTGGAAGTATGCATTAACAAAGTGATATAGGTTGAAATTCCCGGGCAAATACAATTATTAGCCAACAAGGAATATTTGAACTCATCTTCGCAGATAATAATCTCGGCGTGCTCGATGTGCAATTTGGTCTCAGGACGGAACACTTGGACGAATTGTGGTACATGTGGTGCGAAATCCTTGACGGCCCATGACCGAAGGATCGTTTGTTCATCCGATTCGCTTTTCTTTCTCACATGCCGTGCACTAAGGATGAAACATGCTTTGGCCTTTGCCATTTGCGCTCTTTCTAGATTCTCATCCTTGAGTGCTGAACCTCTAATATAGAGTACTCGGTGTGCCCACAGCGGAATTTTGAGAAGTAATTTCATTCTGTTATCCAATTCTGATGGGGATAGTAGTACGATAAGGATTCCCGCGTGCTTTGGGTGTGCATAGAATTCCTAAAAATTGGAGATATTTAGGCTTAGGCTTTAGGCTTAGGCTTAGGCTTAGGCCTTTGGCTTAGGCCTTTGGCTTAGGCCTTTGGCTTAGCCCCTAGGCTTATACCTTAGGCTTATACCGTTGTTTTAAATGCCGCCGAAAAGTTTACCGTCAAAAAGTCTTCAATAAAATCCGCTTCGAGATGAGTGATGGTGACGACAACATGTGTCTCTCCCTCACCAAACCCTTTCGTATAATCCATACCAGATTTCTTCCTCTCCAACCAAGTTTGCACGAGCGCTTCGATTTTTGATGGCAATACCACCAATACCGTCACAATCAAGATGACCACAAATAACCGGCTCACCCAAACGTCCGGGTAAAAGTCGCCATATCCCACGGTGGAGAAAGTGACCATGATAAAATAGAAGCTGTTGAACAAGTCGAAATGTCTTGAGCCGGCTCGTTGCAAGTGTTCCATGCCACACGTTCCGGTGAAGATGAGACAAACCAGCGTGGAGAATAAGCCGATCATTTGTCGAAAGAGTGCCGATTGACTGACTCGTGAAACCCGATGGAGATCGTACAGCATATTTTCCAGGATCCCATTTGCTAGCCAACAATTCAAGAAGATTGGTACATAAAGTCTCCTTAGTTCGGGCACAAAAATCGAGGCAATCAATGGGGCTGAAGTGAGTAGCTCCAATAGGAAGTGGATATTCACCAACAGCCGAAGTATACTTCCCTTATAGCTGATATAGAAGACGAGTACAGTTTCGACAATACTAATGGCAGCCACAACAGTTTGTATAGCCCATAGGAGATCGTTGGTCTCCACCCAAAACAGGGCATCGTATTTGATCAGTCGGACATCCGTGGCATCTTCACCTGTTGTTTCATGTACCTATAATGCTCATTTGTATGAAAGTTTAAAAAATTCAATTTTCCGCAAAAATTCAAAAAAGTTTGTGTATTACAACGAAAACATGAACGCAAATTCAATTTTCTTAAAAACTACAACGATTCATGCCATAAAAAAAGAAAAAATGCTCCATTTTTCATGAATTTTCGGAATATTTAATTTTTATATGTACCACGCGGACACAGTAGAGGACACACGAAAGCACTTTGATGACAAAATTGAACAGCCGGATCCGCAAACTGGATTTGTAGTTCTCGATGAAGTATTGTTGGAGATGTGACTTGAAGTTCTGATCACCGCTTCCATATTGCATACGAGCTCTAAAATTGGATATAGCTGGTTTTTTCTTGAAATACCGAGTTCAGAATTTTCGAAGTTTTTGAAAAAAGATTTCAAAATGCTAATTTCTAGGCGAAAAATCGATTGCGCGCATTTTCGGAGCATGAAAAATTAAGCTTGACCCTGAAAATCAGGGCAGAACTGCGTTTCAACGCGAAAATTTTTTCCGATTTTCTTCTAAAAACCGACTTTTTAGGGTAATTTCTAGGCGAAAAATCGATTGCGCGCATTCCCGAAGCGTGAAAATGCCTCCTTGGCCCTGATTCAGGGAAATAGATGTGTGTATTGAAGCGAAAATATGAAAGTTTTTAAATTTCGATTTTCGCTTCAATACACACATCTATTTCCCTGAATCAGTGTCAAGGAAGCATTTTCACGCTTCGGGAATGCGCGCAATCGATTTTTCGCCT
>OZJO01015008.1:6401-20363 GCA_900406225.1 Acrobeloides nanus | reverse complement strand
CCCCCCCCCCCAGCCGGACTAGCTCCAAAATTGCTACGATGTTCATTTTATGAAAATTTAAAAAATCGATTTTTCCGCAAAAAATTCAAAAAAAGTTTGTGTATTACAACGAAAACATGAACGCAAATTCAAATTTCAAACGCAATTATCACAAAAACTACAACGATTCAGAATTTACCGTAAAAACAACAAATGCTCAATTTTTCATGAATTTTCCGAATATATCATTTTTACATACGAGTTTTTTTCTCCGGGTGGACTGATCCTTTAAAGTTATTGAAAGTTTTTGATATTACCAGATGGTGTGCAAAAAATTTATCAACGAATTTTTCATGAAAAATGAGAAACTATGAAAATATTTGTTTACAAAACACAAACATGTGTGGTACGGTTGACTCTTTGAAAGTAAAACGGTAGTTATTGTCTTTCAATTCCATCAAAAAATATTTGAAAGAAAGCCGCTGGTTGGACTCATACGGTCGAACTGCCGGAAAAAAGTCAAATTTGTCGCTGGAAAATATTCGAAACTAAAAATGCTTTAGAGAACCACAAAATGAATGAAGTACTCGTTATTTTTTACACATACAATGCAAGAAAATTCAAAGAACGAAAAAAAGGAACTAGTATCTTGACAAGAATCATGCCATGTGTTACACACCGTGTTCAAAATTTTTTTTGACGAGAGTAATAAATAAAGCCTCTGTAGAACTGTTAAAGACATTCTCCCGAATGACTTTTGTTAAGGCAGTTTAAAAACCTATCGTCCATTTTCAAGTTATCTTCAAAATCAGATTTAGCGTTAAATTTTAGGAGACGTTATTCCTAATTTGCCATTTTTAAGTTATTTTTTCAACAAATTGAACAACAATAATTTCAATACAACAAAACAAAAATTTCAATTTAGTGATAAAATGGTATCTATTTTTCAAAAAACTGTGGTATGTATTTGTATACAGCATATGCCATAGTTGCAAATGGTATATGCGAACCAGTTTGATGACCATGCTCAGGCGGTTATGGGTGAGCCTTGGTCATCATTAGCCCTATAGATCGAGCCTTAAGTCAAACTGTTATTTCCGAATCTGTTTCTGTCACATAACAGTTTATAAATTTTTGAAAACTGTTATAACATTTTGGAACTATTTCATAACAGAAACAACATTTATACAAATAAAATAAAAAATTATGCATCTCATTTGCTTGTTCTGTATTTTCTATATAAAAAAAAGTTATTTTGTGACATTCAACATTGAGGCACTTGAAGCTTCTTCGGGATAGGTGTTTAATAGACTCGTATGGGAACTAATGTTTGGTGCCCTGAATAGCCCGGCTCTTGGGTTGATTCGTTTACTTCTAGTGTTTTCTCTGATCGGAGCACGCAATACATACCTAAAATTTGCGAAAAAATTTTTTGTTGAATAAAAGCTTACACAACATCTCCTGGTTCAAGCTCGAGATCGAACGGGGGGTTTATAATGACATAAGAAAGAGTTTTTCGTTTCTCGTCCGCATGTTCTGCATTCTCTAAAATTGTAGAGAAAAAATTTCAATTCTGAACATTTGGTGCCTACTGTAGTCATCAGCGGCCATGCCAAGATTTTGCATTCTGGACTTCACCAATTCTTTCATAACTTCTCGTCTATGTCTTAATGTTTCAGTCCTTTTTTCCGCTTCAGAGCTATGTGGGAGTTTTTCCATCTCGATTGAAATCTATATTTCAAAAAGAAAATTTACTCCTCGGCTTTTGTATAACATACCGTTTTTGAATCCATCTGTTTCGTACGATATACTCCAATAGGGATATCTGCTACGGAAGAGCATAGTTTTTGGTACAGTCTTCCATAAGTACGGATCCACATGTCGTCTTCTGTGATTTTGATCTGTAAAACAATTGTTTTGTTTGTTTATAAATAGATGAGTACCGATGCCAAATATCCAGATGAAGGAGATTGATCGATGCCCAAAAGGATCTTCAGGAAATCGACTAGGTAAGTTTTCACAAATGCTTGGTACAAAAGTCTATCCAGCATATTGGCAGAGAAGACACCTCCCTGGGCAAATGGTAAACGAAACATGAAAGCCAGGTCTAAATATTACAGGGGATAACAATTTGGAGCCCGTACTCCGAAAAATTTTTGTAAAAAATACATTCCTAGGGCTAATTTTATGCGAGAAATGATTGCGCGCATTCCAGAAGCATGAAAACGCTTCCTTGACCCTGATTCAGGGAAGGGTCGGTGTATTGAAAAAATCCAAAATTTTGAATAAAATCGCTAAAGGAAACATTTACAGTCCCTGAAACATGGTCAAAGAAGCGCTTTCATGGTTCGAGAGTGTCGCAACACATGTCGCGATAGATGTCACGATAGATTTCGCGACACATGGCATGATTAATGACTCAATAGATGCCACATCTATTGCGCCACTTCATCTATCGCGTCCATTGTAAAGAGGCCTTTGGACTCACTTTTCTGAATAAAGACTTACTTGAACCATGTTTCTTCTCGCGCTAAAAATTAAAATTTAGCTTTTTTGGTACAAATTTTAAGAAGGTACTCACTTCTAGTCATATATGGGTAGAAGCATTAATTAGTGTCCCCTCCCCTTCCTACGCAGGCAAGCCCAGAAATAGAGGACCCCCACACAAGTCCCCCTCAATTTTTCTTATGAGTCTAATGTCCTTACCTTCTCAAATTTAGACTGCTGTAATGCATAGGAGTCGTATGGATCAAATTGCATGAACCGCATGTTAGACGAATATGTCAACTCGGTAATGAGCTTTAATTTTGGGAACATTCTACAACCAATTTCAGCTTATTATTTTTTGATAGGCGTTTTCTCACAAACCTGTGAATCTTTTGTGCCGTAATAATTGTGGTACAGTCGGCTAGATGCTCTTCCACTGCACTGGAGACCTCTTTCACCACAATTATATGTTCGGCTAAACAGATACCCGCACTTAGGAGATTGTCCAAGCTAAAAGAAAATTTTTTTGATTTGATTTTTTAAATAACGAGACCTTGAAATTTTCCCCGGCATCCAATAGATTAGTGGGAACCAGGCGATTACATCCAAGAAAGCTGAACTTGGTCTAAAATTTTATTTCAATTCTAACTAGCATACTTATTTAACAAAATACTTTTGGTTATCTTCAGTTTCGAGAAGCAAAATAATTGGCTGTAGCTCGTGCACGGGACGAAAGAATGCTCGTAAAGGGAGTAACAAGTTGTACAGCCCGGAGCTCGTCTGATCTACAGCGACAATTATGGCCGGATTTTGCCAGCCATATTCTCGGGGTGAAACAAACTTGCAATGTTCACAGGGCTAAAAAAAGATTTTAGTCTTGAAGCGTAAAAGTTTTTTAAATTTTTCAGCGCATGTTCTACAAAGTGTAAAAACTAGGTGCCCATTTATATTCATCAAGTGGATCAATAGCCGATATATTAATATATATTCATACTTCAGAAATTTGTAAACAGCAAAAAGACCGTTTTTCTTTCAACATATGGCATAAATTCACCGAGGTGCCGATATACGCCGAGACTGGTGGAGTTGTCTTAATAATACTAAACAAAATCAATTGAAGAAGAAAATTCAAGTTTCTCTATCACCTTTCTTCGATGCATCTTTCACCACAAATATCACATCCTTCCTCTTCTTCAGATTCACTCGACGCCAATTGACCTGTGACAACGCCAACACTTGACCTTCTCCCAATTTCCGTGTTGTTTCCCGGCATTAACGAGTCAGCATCTGTTGTGGTCAAGTTTTTGGACTTCATCAATAGCTTCCGACGTTTCTTCCACTTTAGTTTGAGGCCAGCTTCCTTTTCTTCAGGCACTTCGACAGTCGATGAAAGATCCAGTCCAGCTGGACCTGAACGTTGGCAACTGTTGAAGGCTTGTCAACTAACAAAAATCTTACCCAAGTTGGCAATACTGGAAGCGAAATTGACCTGTTTCTTTTGTGCATGGATACCTTTGGTGAAATCCGTCAAAGATTCTTCATTTGTGAGGGCAATGTAGTAGAGGCGATCGAAGCGTTGAATTAGAAACGAATGCCCTGGGTTGAGTAGAATCCGCGAGCCCGGTTCATTTCTCTTTGCACCAACCAAACACACGCCAAAGCTGGAATTTGTTTTTTCTTTAAATTTGAAGAAAAATCTTACGCTTTGTGTGCATGAAAAGAAGCATAAGTGAAAGATTTTCCAACATATTCACCAAAGAATTTACTATCGGAGACTAGGATGTCGTAGATTTCGTTTCCAGAATGGAACCCATAGACTTTATGCCATGGCTCGGTTGATTTTTTACCCTCTTCGCCTCTAAATTTTGGGACTCATTTTAAAAAACAAAGACGGCATTTTTTACAGCTCGACGAGATGAGCAAAATGAACCAAATTTATCCAATTTGAAAATTGTTTTGGGTTATTGAAACGAAAACTCTGATTCAGGGTTTTCGTTTCAATAACCTAAAACAATTTTCAAATTGGATAAATTTGGTGTCGTTTTATTCGTCTCGAAGCGGAAATCTGAACTTCAACTAACCTCGAAGTATGCATTAACAAAGTAATATAGGTTGAGATTCCCGGGCAAATACAATTATTAGCCAACAAGGAATATTTGAACTCATCTTCGCAGATAATAATTTCGGCGTGCTCAATGTGCAATTTGGTCTCAGGGCGGAACACTTGGACGAATTGTGGTACATGTGGTGCGAAATCCTTGACGGCCCATGACCGGAGAATCGTTTGTTCATCCGATTCGTTTTTCTTTCTCACATGTCGTGCGCTAAGTATGAAACATGCTTTGGCCTTTGCCATTAGCGCTCTCTCTAGATCTTCATCTTTGAGTGCTGAACCTCTAATATAGAGTACTCGGTGTGCCCACAGTGGAATTTTGAGAAGTAATTTCATTCTATTATCCAATTCAGATGGGGATAGTAGTACGATAAGGATTCCCGCGTGCTTTGGGTGTGCATAGAATTCCTAAAAATTGGAGATATTTAGGCTTAGGCTTTAGGCTTAGGCTTAGGCTTAGGCTTAGGCTTAGGCCTTGGGCTTAGGCCCCAGGCTTAGGCCCCAGGCTTAGGCCCCAGGCTTAGGCCTTAGGCTTAGCCCCTAAGCTTATACCTTAGGCTTATACCGTTGTTTTAAATACCGCCGAAAAGTTTACCGTCAAAAAGTCTTCAATAAAATCCGCTTCGAGATGAGTGATGGTGACGACAACATGTGTCTCTCCCTTACCAAACCCTTTCGTATAATTCATGCCAGATTTCTCCCTCTCCAGCCAAGTTTGTCCCAGTGCTTCGATTTTTGATGGCAACACCGCCAATACCATCACAATCAAGATGACCACAAACAACTGGCTCAGCCAAAAGTCCGGGTAAAAGTCGCCATACCCCACGGTGGAGAAAGTGACCATGATAAAATAGAAGCTGTTGAACAAGTCGAAATGTCTTGAGCCGGCTCGTTGCAAGTGTTCCATGCCACATGTGCCGGTGAAGATGAAACAAAACAACGTGGATAATAAGGCGATCATTTGTCGAAAGAGTGCCGAATGACTGACTTGTGAACGATGGAGATCGTGCAGCATATTTTCCAGGATCCCATTTGCTAGCCAACAATTCAAGAAGATTGGTACATAAAGTCCCCTCCATTCGGGCACAAAAATTGTGACAATCAACGGGGCTGAAGTGAATATTTCCAACAGGAAGTGCATATTCATCAACAGCCGAAGTATGCTTCCCTTATAGCCGATATAGAAGACGAGTACAGTCTCGGCAATACTAATGGCGGCCACAACGGTTTGTATAGTCCATATGAGATCGTTGGTCTCCACCCAAGCCAGGGCATCGTATTTTATCGTGGTGTTGGCCAGTCGGACATATTCGGCATCTTCACCTGTTGTGTCATGTACCTAGAATTTTCATGTTATGAAAGTCTAAAAAATCGATGCAAAAATGGATTTTTCCGCAAAAAATTGTATATTACAACGAAAACATGAACGCAAATTCAAATTTCAAACGCATTTATCTCGAAAACTACAACGATTCAGAGGTTGTCGTAAAAGCAAAAAATGCTTCATTTTTCATGAATTTTTTTCCGAATGTATAATTTTTATACGTACCACGCGGACACAGTAGAGGACACAGGAAAGCACTTTGATGACAAAATTGAACATCCGGATCCGCAAACTGGATTTGTGGTTCTCGATGAAGTATTGTTGGAGACGTGACTTGAAGTTCTGATCACCGCTTCCATATTGCATACGAGCTCTAAAATTGGATATAGTTTATTAATATATTACTCGGAAAAGACTCTTATATAAAAATTATATATCTGGAAAATTCATGAAAAATAGAGCATTTTTTGTTTTTATGGCATGTTCTGAATCGTCGTAGTTTTGGAGATAATTGAGTTTGAAATTTGAACTTGCGTTTATGTTTTCGTTGTAATACACAAACTTTTTTGAATTTTTAAATCGATTTTTTAAACTTTCATAAACTGAATATTGTAACAATTTTTTATAGCTAAATGAGACGAACAAAATGACATCAAAATTATCCAATTTGAAAGCTGTTTTGGGTTATTGAAACGAAAACCTGATTCATGTTTTCGTTTCAATAATCCAAAACAGCTTTCAAATTGGATAATTTTGGTATCATTTTGTTCGTCTCATTTAGATATAAAAAATTGCTATAATGTTGATTTTATGAAAATTTAAAAAATCGATTTAAAAATTCAAAAAAGTTTGTGTATTACAACGAAAACATTAACGCAAGTTCAAATTTCAAATGCAATTATCTCCAAAACTACAACGATTTAGAACATGCCATAAAAACAAAAAATGCTCTATTTTTCATGAATTTTCCGAATATATAATTTTTAAATAGAGTTTTTTCCGAATGACTTGGTCCTTTAATGTCATCGATTGAAGGTTTTTGATATTACCAAGTGGAGTGCAAAAAATTTATCATCTTTTTACGACGAATTTTTTATACGAAAATTTCATGAAAATGAGAAATTATGAAAATATTTGTTTACAAAACACAAACATTTGTGGTACGGTTGAATCTTTGAAAATAAAACGGTAGTTGTTGTCTTTCAATTCCATCAAAAAATATTTGAAAGAAAGCCGCTGGTTGGACTCATACGGTCGAACTGATGGAAAAGTCAAATTTGTCGCTGGAAATTTTTCGAAACTAAAAATGCCCTAGAGAACCATAAAGCGAATGAAGTACTCGTTATTTTTTACACATGGATGCAAGAAAATTCAAACAATGAAAAAAGGGAACTAGTATCTTGACAAGAATCACATGCCATACGTCATATGAATAGCTCGATTTTGGGGAAAGATTTTCAGATCTCGGAAATGCGAAATTAGGATTCCCCAAATAAAATTACCCCCAAGAGGGGGGTCAATTCCAGATGATGAAAAGAAAATTTTTTTCGAAAAATTTCACGTTCAGTGGGATATCTAATCGATACTCGTTCCAAAAAAGAATCCTATGAAAACAATGTTTGTTTGCCTGACCCTGATTCAGGGAAATGAGTGTTTTATATTGACGCGAACATCGAAAAATTTTGAAATTTTCAAAACCCTTCATATTTCTGATAAAAAATTACCCCTAGAGGGGTCAATTTCAGATCATGAAAAACAAATTTTTTTTGAAAATTTTCACGTCAGTGGATTATCTAATCGATACTAGTTCCAAAAAAGAATCCTATGATGTAAAAAATTTTTAAAAAATTCTATTCAATTTTCATGAGTTTATTAGGAAAGGTAAAATTTTGTTGACACCTAATATTTCGACTGGTGTGTTTACATTCCTTCAATGTCCAACCTAGCTGTCAAATTCTGAGTGTGGACGTAATAGAAAATTTTTTGAAAAATAAGATATTCCATTCCGAAAAGAAATATTGAAATTTTGTATTAATGAAGCCGATTTCATTTTGGCAAAAAACTGAATTTTCGAATTTTGGTAAAAAAAAATCGAATTTTGACAAAAATTGAATTTTCGAATTTTGGTCTTTTCGATTTTTTTATCAAGATTCAATTTTTTTGATAAAATTCAATTTTTGTCAAAACTCGATTTTTTGACCAAAATTCAATTTTTTCAATTTTCGCTTCAATACACACTCTTATTTCCCTGAACCAGGGTCAAGGAAGCATTTTCAAGATTCGAGAATGCGCGCAATTCCCCCGCATGAAATTACCCCACCAAGAATATGATTTTAAGGGAGAAATTTCAAAATTTTTCGATTTTCGCTTCAATATAAAACACTCATTTCCCTGAATTAGGGTTAGGCATTTTCAAGCTTCGGGAATGAACGCAATCGATTCCTCGCATAAAATTAGCCATAATAGGGTCATTTTTGAAGAAAAATTTCGGGTCGAAAAACATGAAAAAATCGTCCAAATTTCGGCTTTTTTTATACACCCTATAATGGAAAAAAAGACATACGTAAGATACATATAATTGAAATTTTCAAGAAAAATATAGTTTGTTAGAAAGCTAAAAAGATTTCCTCATATTCATAAAGCTTTAGTTTAAAAATAACCTTTCTTGCAGAAATTATGAAAATATAATATTAGTCGGAGTTTTTAGTTCATTGCGAAACCTATTCTATGAGACATGAATCATAACCCTTCGCGGTTAATATGCTTATCTAATGCCTAAGTGTTTGAATGTGGTAGAGAAATATGGCTTATGAGCATGATAAGTAAATCAAAGATCAAATTTTGGCAAACTAAAAAAATCGATAAAATATTGTGCTGTTCTGAAGGATATTGCCGCGTATAAAAATTCATAAAAAATTTAACAATTCGTCAAAAATTGAAAAATCCATCAAAAATTGAAAAATTCATAAAAAAAATTCGTCAAAAATTGAAGTTGACGATTTTTGGAATTGGTTTTGAATTTGAATTTCCCGCCAAAACCCTGATTTTCATTTTTTTTCAGGGTTTGGCGGGAAATTCAAATTCAAAACCAATTCCAAAAATCGCTAAATTCAAACGCGATTATCTCGACAACGGTAACGATTCAGAATTTACTGTAAAAACAAAAAATGCTCCATTTTTCATGAATTCCCCGAATATATATAAATTATGGCAAATTATTTTGTTCAATTTTTCGTAAAAAATTCAACGTTTACGATTTTCGTAACTTTTTGACCATCTCTAGTCTTAAATATTCAGTTTTATAGCGGCAATAACTTTCCGAACAACCCAATATTATTTTCGAAAATAAAAGCCTAATCAATAAGTTTCTTAAGGCCTTAAGGATAGCCATCCATTTCAGGATCTCTGTGATAAATAAGCTTGCCAAACTTCAAAAGATCGACCAAGCTTGCCTAATTGAGCTTTGATGCATGCCCATTTTTTTATTTAGGAAGAACTCCAACTAAAGCATTTTTTTGCATGTTTATATCACTGGAGACTGAGGCTCTGCCTTGTGTTCCGAGTGAACGCCTGCGGTGATCACGAGCACGTTTTTTACGTACTCGTCAAATTTAAAAAAATAGTATAAACGTTACATTTTACATGCAGGCCTAGGCTTAATCTTAGGCCTAGGCTTAAGCTTAAGCCTAGGCTTAGGCTTAAGCCTAAGCCTAATGCCTAGGCTTTAGCCATTTTCAAGCTGAAAATGCTATATGAAAATGACGATTTTTGGCGAAAAATGATGAATTTTGATGAAAAAATTTGATTTTTTCAGAACAAAAAGGCCAAGTCCCCGGCCCATTGGACCGAAATCCGACAGGCCTAGGCCCGCGCTCATTATTTTGTACGTCTATCATCTTTCTCTTTGCCCTATAAATTGCAAAAAAGATTACGTATTTTTTGTTGTCGAATCGTTTTGGCAAAAAAGTGATGAAATTGACTTTCCTAGAGGTGTAAGTAAATTCTCAGTGTTGTTAGTTGCGTCGATGAAGCTGACAGAGCTCCATTTTTTCATATCTTGATGGCTGTTTTGGAAATCTGTATTCGAGTCCGATGCTGCTAGTTGATTACTGAATACTGCTGAAGCCATTTTTTTATGCAAGAGATGTTAAAATTTTTCAAAGATTGTTCTACCAACACATCGAATGAAGAAATAACATATAGAAAATAGTAAAAAAAATATAGTCAATAATAAAAATTTATCAACAAAAAATGAAGTTCAAAGATGGTGACTAATAGAAACCAATGACATGGCAATGTTCTTAAAGATGCATAAAAACTGAATGAATTATCCGTTGAGAGTGGAAACCGATTGGATGCACAACATGGCAAATGAGCCGCATGGCTTTTCAGCTTCGGGCATCTTTTTTCGTCCCGAATGGCAAGCTTACTTCATTGGTCTCTAACCGATTGTTGTCCTCGCTTACGAATTCGGCACCGAGCAAGTACACATTCCCACGAACAATAAACTTTAACTCCTTTTTTCACTACGAGCTTAGCTAATCATTCCGACAAACAAAAGTCTATAGGTGTCTTAGGAAGTTGCGTGTATAAGTTAAATATATACTCATGTTTTCGTGCCAATATACAGACTTTTCAAAAAATTGTGGTTTTCAAGGATCTAACTTAATAAGAAAAATGTTGATATCGATTGCACGCCTTTTCGAGACAAAAAATTTATCCAACCATGAATTAAGCGATTTTCGTTAGAAAATTGCTCAATTCGTGGGNGTTCTCCAATTTTGGCTGCTTGTATTCGGGGGGGGGGGGTTCGGCATGGAGAACTCGAATCTGAAAGAATTTTTCGGTTTTGACCACTGGAAGGTACCTCTACAGGGGTATACTTCCTAACGAAAATTGCTTAATTCATAGTCGGATAAATTTTGGCTCTATTACACTTTAGCCGTCCAATCGATTTTTAACCGTCCAATCAAATTTTTAAGCCTAAACATAGGCCTAAGCCTAAGCTTATGCTTAGGCCTAGACTTGGGATTAGGCCTAAGCCCAAGTCTAGGCCTAAGCATAGGCCTAAGCCTAGGCTTATGTTTAGACCTAGACTTGGGCTTAGGCCTAAGCTTAGGCTTAAAAATTTGATTGGACGGTTAAAAGTTTGATTGGACGGTTAAAAATCGATTGGACGGCCAAAGTGTAATAGAGCCTAAATTTTTCCATGCTTCGAAAATGTGTGCAATCGATTCCCCGTTTTGGAAAACCCCAGTAAGGTCGAAATTTTTGTCAAAAATCGACTTTATAGCCAGATATCAACATTTTTCTTTTAAATTACATCCTTGAAAACCAGGATGTTTGAATAGTCTGTATATTGGCACGAAAACTTATAATAGAACTTACATTTGAAACATGAGTTTCGTTCAAAAAGATCGATTGGATCGTATTCAGAATATACTCTTTACTACTACTACTGAGAAAAGTTTCATCGAAAAATAGTGAAAAATGACGATTTTAGATGTATTTTTTGGGCCGCAGATACTTATGAAACAACCCAATATTATAATAGAACTTACATTTGTTTAATTACTCCTTTCCTGCTCTTTTCCTCGGTTAGCTCTTCGTTAGAATCGAGCTCTTTCCAGCTAGCCATTTATTTAAAGAAATTTAATCGCGATCCATCAAGCATGGGTTGCCAAATCGGGCAAAGGTTTGCCCTGACAAGTGAAAAGAAGCATCTTTCCGACAAAATTTAAAAAAATAAGCTTTTCTTGAAAATAATTTCCAAATATGATTTGGGCTCTCAAAAAATAAATAGACTACAAACGTAGGCCGCCGTAAATTCTTGTTAACTAATAGACTTGGCAAAGCTTCAAAAGTTGGAATGAATCGAATTAAAAATACATAATGAAATAGCACACTTTTTGCTCGTTATAATCAACAAATAATCCCTTGAGCAAAAACAGCAACGAGACATGTGCCGACATAAAAGGAATCGACTGTCAATTAGATGGAGGAAAGATGCCTCTTTTAAAGTGAACTACGGAAGCTAGTTAATTATGAATATCAAACATTTATAAGGACGGACAACTCGAAGCGAATAATTATAAACTTCTTTAATGGAGTTTTATTTTCAGTTTTTCGAATTACTCGGTCGAATACATCTGTTTCCATAATTGCCAGTTTCTCAGTTTCTTAGCATTGGCCAAGACATTGTGCTGCGATCCAGAATTGGCAAGCACTACTTTCAACAAACGTGGCCGGTTTGGATCGTCGGTTTTTCCGTGTAAGTTGATAGACACGTAAAGATATTTTTTCTAAAAATATTTTCATCATTTTTGAATAATTTCGTATTAAAGCGAAAAATTGAAAATTTTTCCTTGTGGAATTTTCAAAAAATAACAACGCCATCTTGTAGAGCGCATCGAAAAAAGGGAAAAAATTTCAGGTTTTCGCTTTAATACATAGACTTAATCAAAAATCATGAAAATATTTTTAGAAAAAATATCTTTACGTGACTAACAACTTACAAAAGACCGTATCCAACAATCTTTTTTCACTTTGATGAGAAATCAAATTTTCTTACCGGGAAACTCATGCTTGAACATTCTGTATTCCCAAAAGTTGAAGATTTGTTCAATAAACATTTGAGAAATTATTCAATGTGTCAAATTCGTTTAAACTTTTATTAAACAAAAATATACATGCCTAATTCTGAAAAAAAGTTATTTTGTGACATTCAACATTGAGCACTTGAAGCTTCTTCGGGATAGGTGTTTAATAGACTCGTATGGGAACTAATGTTTGGTGCTCTGAATAGCCCGGCTCTTGGATTGATTCGTTTACTTCTAGTGTTTTCTCTGATCGGAGCACGCAATACATACCTAAAATTTTTATGAAAAATTTTTTTTGTTGAATAAAAGCTTACACAACATCTCCTGGTTCAAGCTCGAGATCGAATGTGGGGTTTATAATGACATAAGAAAGAGTTTTTTGTTTCTCGTCCGCATATTCTGCATTTTCTAAAATTGTAGAGGAAAAATTTTCAATTCTGAATTTGGTGCCTACTATAGTCATCAGCGACCATGCCAAGATTTTGCATTCTGGACTTCACCAATTCTTTCATAACTTCTTGTCTATGTCTTAATGTTTCAGTCCTTTTTTCGGCTTCAGAGCTATGTGGGAGTTTCATCTCGATTGAAATCTATATTCCAAAAAAATTTACTCCTCGGCTTTCGTATAACGTACCGTTTTTGAATCCATCTGTTTCGTACGATATACTCCAATAGGGATATCTGCCATAGAAGAGCATAGTTTTTGATACAGTCTTCCATAAGTACGGATCCACATGTCGTCTTCAGTGATTTTGATCTGTAAAACAATTGTTTTGTTTGTCTATAAATAGATGAGTACCGATGCCAAATATCCAGATGAAGGAGATTGATCGATGCCCAAAAGGATCTTTAGGAAATCGACTAGGTAAGTTTTCACAAATGCTTGGTACAAAAGTCTATCCAGCATATTGGAAGAGAAGACACCTCCCTGGGCAAATGGTAAGCGAAACATGAAAGCCAAGTCTAAATATTAAAGGGGGTAACAATTCTCCGCCCGTTCTCCAAAAAAATTTTTTTGAAAATTTTTGTAAAAAATACATTCATAGGGATAATTTTATACGAGAAATCGATTCTGCGCATTCCCGAAACATGAAAATGATTCCTTGACCCTGATTCAGGGAATGGGATGGGTGTATTGAAGCGAAAATCAAATATTTTCGGATTTTTATGAGAAAACCGTCAATTCTTAGGTTTTTCTAGGCGGGGAATCGATTGCGCGCACTTCCGAACCGTGAAAGCACTTCCTTAACCTTGATTCAGGGAAGGGATCGGTGTATTGAAGAGAAAATCAAAAAATCCAAAATTTTGAATAAAATCGCTAAAGGAAGCATTTACAGTCCCTGAAACATAGTCAAGGAAGCGCTTTCATGGTTTAGGAATGCGCGCAATCGATTCCCCGCCTAGAAAAACCTAAGAATCGACGGTTTTCTCATAAAAATCCAAAAATGTTTGATTTTCGC
>OZJO01015006.1:0-18531 GCA_900406225.1 Acrobeloides nanus | reverse complement strand
TTCAATAACCCAAAACAATGTTCAAATTGGATAATTTTGGTATCATTTTGTTCGTCTCATTTAGCTATAAAAAATTGCTACAATGTTCATTTTATGAAAATTGAAAAAATTGATGCAAAAATCGATTTTTCCGCAAAAAATTCAAACAAGTTTGTGTTACAACGAAGAGCTTGTACACAATTTCAAACGCAATTATCTCGAAAACTACAGCGATTCGAAACATGCCGTAAAAACAAAAAATGCTCCAAACGTAAAATAAATCCGCAAATGTCATATCCGCAAGTGTCACACCGCCAGATTAAACTACAAAGAGTTTCTTCTAAAAACATGTAAATCAAGTAAATTTTGGTTCATTATATCTTTAGGCATAAGATAACAAGAATTTATATGCTTCTCATGAGTGAATATGAATCTCGTGAAAAAATATGTCGAGTAAATATCGAAGCGATGGAAAGATAAAGCAACTGAACCAGAAGGCGAATCCTTTGTTGGCAAGCTTACTGGCCTATTCAAACGTGGTTCAGCTTGGCTTTGATCTCAAAAGCTTATGTTGTTGAAGGAATCCCACTAGAACAACACGTAACCATCTATCATAGTGGAAGAAACAATGAAATCACCCGCCAGTCAAAGAATAACTAGTGGCCAAGGGACCAACCAAAGAAGGCACTCTCAAACGAATTTCCGGCTTTTTCAAGAAAGGAACAGCTCATCAAGAATACCCGATTTCGGAAATTTATCAAGTACTATTGGCCATAGCTGTAAAAGGAGGGGGTACTGGTGCCCTAAATACGACGTGGTCGTAGGGGATCCCCCCCCCCCTAGATGACGGCTTTTTTGGTCATCACGCCTACGGCATGGTGACCAAAAAATTATGATTTTCTTTCTTCTCTATTTCCATTTTATAAAGTTATTTTCTTTCATTTTTGTGTTATAATCTTTTTCGCTTTCATATTCTCCAATTTTCATGCCTTATTGACCACTTTGTACGAAATGAGAAACTTTTTAAAATAACCATTTCTTAAATCAATCCCCAATACAAAGTGGGTATTAAAAATTTTCGGCAAAAAACCGAATTGGAGGGATACAGTACCCCCTTGTTCATCTATGCTATTGACGGCCTACGAATAATGTTAAATTTTATTTAAATATATTAATTACACATAAAATTACATAAACATAAAAAATCATTAGTAATAAGTTGTGATATCTTATATCTTACACTTCTTCTGGGATGTGTTCCATAGGTCTTCAAATGAGGACCAACGTTTCTGTCCATGTACAAATATGTTTATAAAAACAATACTTCTTCGGATCAAACTTCTTCTAATACAAAACTTTAAGCAGGCCAGTGAACTTTGTCTGATTTGGATCTCAAATTCTGGAAGAATTGACTTCGTCGACTATTCGTCTGGTTAAGAAAGTAACCATCATCTTGAGCTCCAATTAGAATATGGATCATAGTTAAAAACTGTTTAGCAGATGCTTTCCAACAAACAATAAAACAAGAGTTTCTGATTATACCTGTCATATGACCTGGCTTTTATACCATTGGGTATTAGCTATTAAGTGATTATACCTTTTCGCATCCAGACGTGTTTTAGAATCGTTATCAAAAAATTCGTTGTCACATTCCAATTTAGCAAGGAATTTTTTAAATTAATTGTTCATGATCTTCGTCGGCATTGTTATCGTCAGACGCAAAGCCTTACTTGTCGCAGACATTAGAAAAAAATTGAAACGAACGACAAGTCAAGTTGTGCATTTCATGTGAAAGTTTAAAGATCTTTCACAGCGCAAAAAAAGATTAAAATTTTCATCATACTAAAAAATTTTAAATCATTTTTGAAATTTTCATTCTTGATAATATGATGTAAAAATATTGGGTTCTTTCATAAGTATGTTCCGTTCAAAAAAAGGCTTTATACTACCTTGTCTATAAAGTTTTTTTCATAGTATGGTATACAGTCGACTCTCCATATAGTGACACCCCCTTCAATTCGATTAGTGATCCCTGTGTAACTTTTTTGACATGCGTGAATGCGGCCTAAACAACTTTCAGGATGAATTCATTCTTTTTATCGATTTTCTTCCAAAACGAACGTATTTACAAAATCCACAAGTAAAACGAACAAAACAAGAGCAAGAATGCGCAAAATAAACGCTAATTACAGATCATTATTTGTGCCAAAGAAAAAATTCCGGAGCTGTACGACCTGAGGGGGTGCACTTAACGTAACTCCAAAGGCCGAATTAGAAAAATGTTAAAATTTTTATAGAAACACACCCCCTAGGGGTAAAAATTGACGCGGAACACGCTGGTGCTATTATTTTCACTCCAAAATCTTCAAAAACATATGAATTTTTGCACTTTTTTCATAATAATCTTTANTCCAAAGGCCGAAGTAGAAAAACGTTAAAATTTTTATAGAAACACACCCCCTAGGGGTAAAAATTGACGCGGAACACGCTGGTGCTATTATTTTCACTCCAAAATCTTCAAAAACATATGAATTTTTGCACTTTTTTCAATAATAATCTTTATACAAGTTAACTCAAGTTGTACAAAGATTATTATTGAAAAAAGTGCAAAAATTCATATGTTTTCGAAGATTTTGGAGTGAAAATAATAGCACCAGCGTGTTCCGCGTCAATTTTTACCCCTAGGGGGTGTGTTTCTAGGTTATCTGTCACTTCGCCAACTTTTCACTTCGCCAACCCAGTCACATCGCCAACTAGTCATTTGACCAACCATCACTTGGCCAACTCGTCACTTGGCCAACTACTCATTTTACCAACTACTCACTTCACCAACCAATCTTTTTACCAACCTAGTCATTTTACCAACTATTCCTTTTGCCAACTATTCAGTTGATCAACCTTTTTTGTTTTGTTCAAATCAATTTATAGACCTAATATTTTCATTTTTATCCTAATAACGTCGATGCTCAATTTTTATGACCTCTCTAAAGGGGTCGTCTAAACGGGTTTAACTTATTTTACTGTAATGCCTGAGGTTAAAATCTGGAAAATAACTGGTTGAAATTAATAAATAAACGAAAAACAAATTTTAGTCGTTGAATAAGCAGTTTTTCAAGCAAACAATTTCGTAAGGCTGTATAATAGCTAGCCAGATGAGCAACTAGGTCAAATGAAAATGAAAAATTTCACGCCTGCGCAAGAACATACTCTATGCTTAAGATATGATGTTCTGAAAATTATGCTTTTTGTCGATTTTTGCCTTATTTCCAAAAAAGTGCAAAAGTCGACAAAAAGCATAATTTTCAGAACATCATATCTTCGCGATTTTAAAAGCTTTTTCAATAATTTCTTTCGTAAAAAATCCCTCAGATTCCCATCTTTCAAGATTGTCGTCGCTCGAAGAGATCCGTCCTATACTCGATTTTTGGCAAAGTTTTGAAAATAAGAAAAATTTCAAAAAATCCTAATTTTCAGTATTTTTGGGCTAGAAAATCGAAAATAAAATATTGTTTAATAATTTTTTTCCTAAAAAAATTCGGTGATGGTGGCTATCGAATGAGATATCGGGCGACTTAAATGGACTTAAACTCAATTTTTGGCGAGCTTTTTAAATATGTGAGTAAAAGTGGTGCTTATATGCGCGAATCTAGGGTATATTATTCATAAAGAACAAATAATATGATTCACAATAATATGTTATTCATAAAGACAATTTAAGTGCAAAGAGTTTAAGCTAAAACGGAAACTAGCGTGGGCAAGTACAATTCTTAAAGTTTTTCAAGAACTTACATAATACTGAAATAAGTACATTGTTAAATTTTCTTGTTACCACCTATTGTTTAATGCCTATATAGCGTGTATGTCTTAACACTACATGTATAAACAAATGTATTCAATTCAAAATCTTAATGGAAAATGAAAATTAATCTCATAAGATATCTAGAAAAGAATAACAAGCTGCATATATAAAACAATGATTTAAGCTCACAGATTGTCATTCGGGACATTTAATCCGGGACTGCGCACACTATATTCCCGCCGGAGAAACTTTAAAAAGTTGTTATTTTCTGTATAGGTAAGCTTTCCTGATTCCAAATATATAATTTTTTTCAAAATTGGAGCAAAAAAATTTTCCACGCATAACGTCAACGGTTCGATCCCCGCGCAAATCGAAATTTTTATTTTCTCATCCAAATTGGATGAAAATTTTTGCGTATCTGTATTTTGATGCACTGAGCAAGATTCGAAGCAAATAAAAATGTGGAAACATTCTCGACGAAATCTGGAAAGGAAAATGATTTTTTCCAAAAAGTGTTATTTTTCAATGTGCTCTAGGTCCCGTAGGAATGCATTATGGAATGAAAAAAACGCTACCATTGTGTTCAGCGTACCTGAAAACGGTAGAATCATGTCATTTTTATATTCAGTCATTTTAAAAAATGTGCCATTGAAAATTTGTATCATATATGATACGCTGCGCAGTCCTGGGTTAAAGGACCCCTGTACTTTTAACGGACATCAAGAACTTATTATTAAAAGAAAGAGGAATGATCATTTTTTGTTTTTATGATACCCCTTGAAAGTTTAACCCTTTCGAGATATTTGCGTTTGAAATTTCCTTCAAAGTTTTCAGATGTAAATTTGTATTGAAACGAAAGGGATTGACCCCGACGGGAATTAGAAAATTCAAAATTTCATTTGAAAAAATTGCGAATTTGTTATCAAAATTTTATTGCAAATCGATTGTATTCACGAAGAGCTATCCAAAGAGTGGTCGATGTCCATTTCGCATTTTGGGAAGCGTATAAAAAAATAGGTATTTTTTAGAGAGTTTTCGACGATTTTTGGCACAATATTTTTTACATGCTTCCCAAAATGCGAAATATGGACATCGACCACTCGTTGGATAGCTCTATGTGAGTACAATCAATTTGCAATAAAATTTTGATAACAAATTCGCAATTTTTTAAATGAACTTTTGAATTTTCTAATTCCCGCCGAAGTCAATCCATTTCGTTTCAATACAAATTTACATTTGAAAACTTTGAAGGAAATTTCAAATGCAAATATCTCGAAAGGGTTAAACTTTCAAGGGGTACCGTAAAAACAAAAAATGATCAGCAAAAATTCCTCTTTCTTTTAATAATAAATTCTTGATGTCCGTTCAAAAGTACAGGGGTTCTTTAACCTAAACAATTTAAGCAAATCCTTGTGTGTTAGTTTGGGTTTTATAGTTCTATTCCGTTTTACAGTTACGCATAAAATATTATTGTAGACAAATATACAGAACCGCTTTAACACTCCGTGCGCCTGTTGTACCAAATTTCAAATCAAAGAGAAGAACCGGGTGATCGAGCGCTACTGGAGGGGAGAAGAGGTGAAGCTATCTCCCTCCTAGTGGATCCTTATCCATGCCGATCATTCTCCCTTCCATGTGGATTCTTCTTTTCTCCTCCTTTTACTTCTCACTTTTTTGCTGTCCTTTCTCACATGTTCAGTTTTTTATGTCGCTTAAAATAAAAAAGCTTCTCCCCTCATACTTGGGCATTAGGTAGTTTTTTCACTACCCAGAGATAGCGCATGTAGCAGGGCACACGTGTACAACCTCCTCCCAAATTGGGGGGGGGGAGGGGTCGCGCCCAAGACCACTCTCAGACCTGCGCGCGTGACCGTTATCAAAAATTTTGCGCGCGAATCGCTCAGAATCGTAATTTTCTGAGCATTTTCAGCTTAAAAACGACTATTTTTGAAAAAATTTCGCGCCTGTGGCGCTGTTTTTTACTAAAAACATCAAGATTTCAACAAAAATTTTTTGAAAAAACAACATAAGAGGGGATCAAGGTAATTTTTCCGATCTTCGGTGAAAAATTGCGAAAAAAATCGCCTTGGGGGACTAAGATGATTTTTTCCGCGTGCAAAGGGTCAAAATTTTGGAGGGGGGTTTGTACACGTGTGTAACAGGGGTAAAGAGGGAGTAGAGCATGCCAGAGAGGTAGCAGACGCGCGAAGCGCGCCTGCTATCTCTCCGGCATGCCTGCTACATTCGGGGAGGGGGACAGCGGCGCAAAGAAGGGGGGAGCTCCCCCCACCCAAAATCTGAAAAAATCAAAAATTTTTCCTAATGGTCCCTTTTATGTTTTTGCCCGAAATTTTTGAAAAATTTTTAAAAATCTAAATGGTCCCTCATTATTAGAAATATCACCAAAATTGTCCAAATTTTCCATTTTCTCAATAAAATTTTTTATTTTCTGAGCATTTTTAGCTTAAAAACTAGCATTCGTCAAAAAATTTTACGGTATAACCGATCCACGGAGTGTTAATATAGCAAGAATTATTTAATAATGGATCTTTGTGAACCAATGCAGAAGAGCAGACAAAATGTTACTGTGAATTTGAATCAAAAAGATATTTTGGAAACAATTTCACTAGCTTATGCAATACCAACGTTTTGCCTTAGCTTCAGAATCATCATGATCCTCAGTAATAAAAAGAATAAAGAATTGTTCAAAGGATCATTTTACACCATATTCATTCTTGCTTGCATTTTGGTAAGATTTTACATCAAGGTTTGGCTTCGTTTACTGTCCATAATGTTCCGCATATTTTTGACTAGTTTGAAGGCCGCCTTCGGCTGCTCATATTTTCATGCTTCATATTCATGCTTAACATTAGCATATTTTCATGCTAACATTTTAATAAACACAATCCCTGATGCGCGTTTCGTGCCCCGATATTACGCCGATGTAATTTGTTTAATTTTTACAAAAATTTAAAAAAAATCATTATAACCATCGTGTTCCCCAAAGTTGATCCCCTTAGTACAAAAATTAGCCGATTTAAAAAATCATTATCATTATCGTGTTCCACATCATACCGGCACTAACAAGGGACCGGTCAGAAGTGACGTATCAGTTTTTCGATGAAACATATACCATCTTGTAGAGCATACCCAAGTTTATTTTTGAACTGATTGATTTAGCTGCGAATGGGTAATATGAGAGAGTTAGAGACGATTTAACATCGAAAAATGGCGTTATTTAGCGATTCTGAGGGAAATGAGGGGGTCAAAAAACACCTTTATATGACTTATTTTTTCGCAAAATCTTCATATTTCACCGTTTTTGACTATGCCCAACAATTTCTAAGCGTTTTTGGAATGATTTGAAAAAATTTCAAAAAATCGATTTTTTTACCCTAGGCCATAGGGGTCAAAAAAGTCGATTTTTTGAAATTTTTTCAAATCATTCCAAAGACGCTTAGAAATTGTTGGGCATAGTCAAAAACGGTGAAATATGAAGTTTTTGCGAAAAAACAAGTCCGATAAAGGTGTTTTTCGAGCTCCCCATTTCCTTCAAAAACGCTAAAAAACGCTATTTTTCGATGTTAAATCGTCTCTAACTCTCTCATATTACGCCGTCCGCAGCTAAATCAACCAGTTTAAAAATAAACTTGGGTATGCTCTACAAGATGGTATATGTTTCATCGGAAAACTGATACGTCACTTCTGACCGGTCCCTTGTGAGTGTTCAAATAAAAAAGTTACTCCAATCTTTTGAAAAGGATCAAAAAGGTCAAAATTGAGTTTTTGCAAAAAATTCGATTTTCTCTCGGAGCGCCTCAAATCGATTTTTTTCGACCGCAAAACCTCTAGAACAAGTTTCTGAACGATTTTATGGCGTTTTTGGGGTGTCTCAACTTTTTGCAAGGTTTATTCTACCGTGGCTAATGCAAGATCAAAATGTATTGGGTTGATCCAAAAGTTCTCGGATTTCACTTCTCATCTTCGAAGATGAGAAGTGAAAAGATAAAAAGTGAAGTCCGAGAATTTTTGGATCAACCCAATAGTTGTTCAAATCGCTTTTGGTTTGCAGATTTTAATCTTTAAGAGGCAATATCTCGAAATATTGAAGATATGCCTTGACGAAATACGTTGCCTTATATAGATTTTGCAATGCATCCCTCGTATTGGCGGGAAAATATGATTCCGACCCAAAAAATCATCCATGGGGTCCCCCTTATGTTTTAGGCGCACAAAGCATCTTGTTAGCGATTTTTACATTTTTTAGGAACTACTTCTGAAAAGGGACTTAGTCAGGCTATCAGCCAGGAATTCTAGTTTATTTTTATGTGCAGCTCGGAGAATTCGATCCTCATCAGCGATCAACTTTTTTACATCTTTAAATTGACTGATATTCGGTTTTTTTAAATGTAATTTTGTCGAATTTTCTTGCCGTACATAGAATAAAAAATCCGAAAGAATATAGAATAAAAAATGGATATTTTCGCTCAAATTATACAATTTTTACATCCAAAAAATGTAAAAAATGATTATAAATGAATATAATTTTTTTTGAAATTAGGCAAAAGTTTTCGGACCCGACCGGGATTCGAACCCGGACCTCCTGGCTACCGTCCAAGAGCACTACCATTGTGCTACCGAGACCTACAACTAATGCCCGTTTTAATTGGTGAATACTTGACGGTGTATTTTTCCACTACTCTATAAATGAATATATTTGCTAAATTATGAGTTTTCGAATAAAATCAGAAGGAATTTGTAAGTTAGGAAATTGGAGTCACGGCTGTTCAAACGTGGTATGTCCCTTTAAAAGGTGACTTTGCAAATGAAGCGTAGAGGGTGGCTACTATACCAGCAACGCCGCGAAGCGGCGCTGCTTGCCGGTGCTGTGTGTCACTTATGGCTTATTGTTACAAAAATCAGGCTGCGAAGCGCTCTCTTTTTCTATATACCCTATCAAGCAGTCCATATGAAACGTTGCTGTAAATGGAGCGCAAAACGCTCTCAATTTAGGCTTAGTAATATGCAGCGACGCAACGCGTCGCTGGTTAAAATTATTTTAACGCAATATCGCAAGATTCTGAGCCGTGTTTATGTGTCAAAAAATCATTTTTATTTTTGAGTAAAACTCGCACTTTTGATAAAGATTTTGAGTAAAAACTCGCACTTTTGTAAAAATTAAATTTTTTGTTTAAAAATTTGTTGACCCTCGCCTGAATTGCTCGACCTCTTCTGTTTGATGTTCGACCCCCGTATATTCCTTGAAATATCCTAAAATACTCATTGTCCATGTTTGGGCACCCGCATCGGTAACATCGTCCCATCGTTCCACAAGAACCAAAAAATGAGGGAAAAGGTCTGGGGGTCCCTCCTCTTGGGGGGGGGGGGGTGCTAGTGATGCCACGAAATCGAACAAAATTGGTTCTCAAAATTTTTCTTTAGCTTTTTATGAAAAATTTCAAAAACAAAAATAACACAGAAATTGCGTTCTACAACTTNTATGAAAAATGTCAAAAACAAAAATAACACAGAAATTGCGTTCTACAACTTTTATTTTGACCACTTTTTATGAAAATACATAGAAAAAAGTTACGAGGCAAATTTTGTCGCGATTTCGTGCCAAATTTCTTCACGAAATCGCGACGAAATTTGTCTCGTAACTTTTTTCTATGTATTTTTTCATAAAAAGTGGTCAAAATAAAAGTTGTAGAATGCAATTTTTGTTTTTGATATTTTTCATAAAAAGCTAAAGAAAAAATTTTGAGAACCGATTTCGAGTCACGATTTGGACCCATCGCTACGGTTATTTATACTCGTTTTATGATGTAATTTCTGTCCAATCGAAACGATGCGCAAGATGTGGTTAGAAACTAAATTTCGGGAATAGTGGAGATGAACACAAAGAAGACACAACCATGATGGCCAAAAACTAGATAAGTCTAATAAGAAATCGATTGCACTTTTTTGTACAAGAATTTTTTATTGTTTCAAAATTTAAGTTTAAAAACAATAGATTTATTATATTTTCTAGTTTATAGTTTCGAATGAACACATATTTGCAAAAAAATCAATCAACCAATCAATTTTATTAAAAGAATATTTTGGGTGGAACTTTGCATAAAAACGGGTGTAGACCATGAGATACATACCATAAGCCATCGTTGTTGTTAAATACAATGTTTTCGTATATTGTTGGATCGGGGTACTCTAAATTCGTAAAAGATAAATGAAGAATATCACTTAAAGGGCTAGACAATGTTACCCGGCAATCAAAGTTTAACTAGTCAAAAATACATATATTAGGGGGATTTTTATCCGAAAAACACGGAAATGAGGTAAAAAAAAATACAAAAATTTTATCTAAGGGTCGAAATTTGTTTGGAACCAAGCTGATATTTTCGTCAAAAAATCGATTTTTCAAAAAATTTTCAAATTTGCTCAAAAATGATGGAAAATTTGGTGTTTCGTGCTGTCTGTTGATTGCGTCTCCCCCCCCCCCCCCCCCCNTCGAAATTACATAATTCTTTTTGGAGTTCTTCCCCCTGGGGAGACGCAATCAACAGGATTCCAAAAACTGATTCTTTTTTGAAGTAATTTTATGGAAAAATATCCTCTAAAGGCTTAGGCCTAGCTTAAGCCTAGGCTTAGGCTTAAGCTTAGGCTGGGAAGAGCTCCAAAATTTACTATTTTTGATCTCTTTCCCTAGGAGGGAAGAGCTCCAAAATATTTTTTTGGAAAATTTTCTTTCTGTACAAAATTCGCATTTTTTATGCACCACCCTGTAATTTTCATAATTTTTGAAAATCAAGCTTACCGCCCGCAAAATTGTAATAATTAAATGGGGAATTATCCACCCATCCCCAAGAATAAGAACAAAAACCATCAAAAGAGCAATGGCTAGTCAGTTCACCACCAATCCATGTCTGTTGATTAGTAAAATTTGATAAATGTTCTAAAAGGACAAAAGATTCTGCAGTCAACGCTATAGATGAATAGGAGGTGCCAATTAGCACCCCTTCTTCCATCCCCCCCCCCCCCCCCCCCCCCCCCCAACTCAGACTCAGAACGGAAGTGAAAAAAGTGAACTTTTTCACCAAAAAATTGCCATTTTTTCTATATAAAAAATTCATTTTTTATCAAAAATATCGAATTTTACCACTTTTATTTTAAAAAGTGCAGTTTTTTGTCAAACAATGAAATTTTTGAAAAAATTTTGAACTTTTTTGACCCTTTTTATACCACACGCTAAAAGAGGTAGAAGAGGTCACTATTAGGCTGATAAAATTCCGGACCTCGGATCGATCTAGACCGGATTTGTCCGGACTTTTGTTCAAGTCCCCCTGGTCCGGTCAAAGTACGGACCAGGGTCCGGTCCTAAACTTTTGAAAAATTTTGGCCCGAGGTCCCGACCTGGTCCATCAATCGAAATTTGTAGACCGGCCAGTCCGCACATTTTCTCGGACTTTTATAAGCCTAGTCAATATACTGTCTGTTAAAATTTTCGACGAATTTACGTTTGATCAAATCATTCGTGAATGCATCATGAATAGACGCCAATTCTCCGCCAGTGTTTGAACAGTTTATGAGTGCCCAATACCATGTCAATGGAAAATCATTATACAAGAAACAGTCTTGGCGATTTGTTCCTTGAAAAGATCCATCCGGACAGGATGAAGATGACGTAAAATTCTTTGGTAGAATAGCAGCATGGTCGAATTCAATAAGAGTAAATACAAGAATGATCATTAAAATACGAATCATCCTCGAATTTTTAATGATAGGATGATAAGATCGTACAATTTTTTCATCTATTTAAATACATAACAAATGATGACAATTTGAATGGCATGTATTTAGTCTACGTTTTATCGAAATTTTTCCGCGATAAGAAATTTCATCAAGCACATGAAAATATTTGAAAAAATGTTAGCCTTTTGATCTTCAAGTATATGATAAAATAATCTAAACAGTCTATGGTCGATTATTATTTTTTCTGAATTTTAGAGGTCTATAGGTCATTTTATATTAATTTATGGTATTAAAGGACCAGTCTACTTTCGGGTGAAATATTTTTAAAAGATAGAGGACAACAAATGGAGCATTTTTTTCTTTTACGGCACTACTTGAAAACTGAACCGTAAAAAGTTATGAGCGAAACAAAATTGTAAAAATCATTTTCAAATGAGTTTTGGAGCTACTACACCTGGGGGGGGGCGCACTTAACAGGAATAAAAATGCCGAAGTAAAAATGTCAAAATGTTTTTTAAAAAGTGACCCCTTAGGGGTAATTTTATGTGGAGAATCGATTGTGCGCACTCCCGAACCTTAAAAATGCTTCCTTGACCCTGATTCAGGGAAGGAATCGGTGTATTGAAGCGAAAATCAAACATTTACTGATTTTTATGAGAAAACCGTCAATTCTTAGGTTTTTCTAGGCGGTGAATCGATTGCGCGCACTCCCGAAGCATGAAAACACTTCTTTGACCCTGATTCAGGGAAATTGGTGTATTAAAGCGAAAATCAAACATTTTCCGATTTTTATGAGAAAACCGTCAATTTTTAGGTTTTTCTATGCGGGGAATCGATTGCGCGCACTTCCGAACCTTAAAAATGCTTCAGGGTCAAAGAAGCGTTTTCATGCTTCGGGAGTGCGCGCAATCGATTCCCCGCAGAAAATTACCCCTAAGGGGTCACTTTTAAAAAAAATTTTTGACATTTTTACTTCGGCATTTTTATTCCTGTTAAGTGCGCCCCCCAGGTGTAGTAGCTCCTGAGTTTTTATATTGAAGCAATTAATCGGCACTCAAGCAATCAATTAAATCTGTGTATTGAAAAGCAATCAATGAAATCTGTGTATAAAAATCACGGAACTTTTTATTGAATCATGCAATATGTACATTGAAACGAAAAGAAACGTGGATCCTTATATAGCTTTTTTCATGCATGATAAAAGCTATATAAGGATCCACGTTTCTTTTCGTTTCAATGTACATGTTGCCTGATTCAATAAAAAGTTCCTTAGTAGGCAAAAAAAATTTCGACTATAGCACAGACTCTTTATACACTTTTATACTATCCAATTATTTTAGCTCAAAAATAATTAAAAATAAACAAATTTCAATGTTGTCTGACTTGCTGTCGAACTTATCAAAAAAAAATTCAATATGTGATCAATACACAGATTTTATTGATTGCCTGAGTGCCGATTAATCGCTTCAATATAGGCTTAGGTGTGTGTATTGAAGCGAAAATATGAACATTTTGGATTTTTCTTCTGAAAATCATCGTTTCTGGGGTTATATGATGCGAAGAATCCGAAAAACATCCCGATTTTTAGCGTCTATTTCTGATCCATCTCGATTCTGTTCGGGATCTGGCGCCTCAATCTCGTTAATGATAATGGCTAGCCCTTTGGGCTTAGAAAAGTGTGGATAAACCTGCAAAGTTTAAAGACTAGTCTCTCTGTCAAAGTTATCAAAAGTGCCTCAAACATACTTTTATCTCATCATAAAGTTTTTCCGTGTAATATTCATGTGCTTTTTCTGCATAATAACCGAATTTGTCTTTATCCTTCAATAATTCTCCTAAAAACTTATAAAACTATACAAAAAAATCATTTTAGAGGCAGGAGCATAGACGTAGCCAGGATTTTACAACAAAGAAAAGGTTAAGAAAAATATAAGGTAGAAAATCATAAGGTAGAAAAAATCCAGCCACCTATGGATTTGTAATAATTTCTTGTGATTTCGCCACGACAAGGGGCCCATTGGCTATGCCAGAGAGAGGGAGAGAGTGGCAGAGATATGAGTAGAAGCCAAAATCTGGGTACGGGGAAAGGTAAGGAGACGGAATATGAGTAAAAGAAAGATAGGCATAGATGTCGGGATGAGCGTAAGAGAAAAGTTCTCCTACAAATGGTTACTTTTTAACAATATTTTTATTCTTACTAAAGTCCGAAAATTTCTGCAAGGCTGTACGGATCGATAACAACAACCTATCACATTGTAGAGGTATCAGCAAATTTGCATTCTTATTCTAGAATAAAATTTTTAATATATAGAGAATCTAGAAAAATTTGCTTATTTCTTTCATACATGGGCAAGGGGGTAAGATGGTAAACCGAAAAGCGACACGTTTGACGACCTTTTTTGATTGGTGAATTTTTCAATTTTGACGAATTTTTCGATTTTTGATGAAATTTCAATTTTTAACGAATTTTTCGATTTGTCCCCAAAACTTAGTGTACTAATTATACGAAGCATTTTCACATTTTCTAATAGTTCGCAATCGATTTCTAGCATGTGAAAAAATCCTTATTGGGGTTATTTTCACTAAATTTTATGCAACAGGCAAAGGCTAAAAGTTAAGAAACAACCTCTGTACTTTAATCAGACTATGTGTGATTTTTTAATGAAACAACTTAATACTTTATACTTTAATCAGATTTTGTATGCTTTTAAAATAAATTCTCATAAACATAAGATCATTTTCTCACAGAGTTCAACTGACTCCGTAGTTAGAATTTGTGTTTAAAAAATAAAAATGAACCCATTTTTATTCATTTCAAGATTTTTTCGCATTTATATTTCACATCCGCCTATACTCTATCATATTTCTTAATCCTTAAAAAATGAATTTCAACTTTTCCGCTCCATTTTTTGTAATCTATCCACACGAAGGATGTCTAGTTCCACGTCTAGATACCTACAACATGACAGCTCGCACCACTATCATCGGCTCTTTCATATTCTTCTTAGGAACGATCAATATTACCGTGCATTCCCTCCTCTTGGCAGTGATTACCACAAATTGGACCTATATGTTTTCTAACGAATTCGTCTATAAACTTATTATCAACATGAATATCATGTCAATCTTATATTCTATCGTGACTTTTATCGGAATGTCGCCGTGTATTGTCTTCGGATGTACCAATTACCCTACAGATTTGCTTGAAATATTGACCGAAACCTGGCGGGGTATGGAATACGGCGTTTATTGGACTCTATTCTTTATCGCCATCGATAGATTTTTCGTATTTTACTGGCAAGGATTCGGCGCTTATTTCCAAAGATTTTACACGCTAGTTCTACTCTGGATCTTGACATTTTTATTCCAAAATGTCATGTTCTTTGCTGGGTGTCCGAAAATGTTCGACTTGATTAAATTTTCTCCAATTCCTTGTCGACATTGTATGTTCTTCGGAGTGTCTTGGAATGACACCTCTCGGGCTATTATCTACAACATGCCTTATCCCATGTTCTTATTATATAGCCTTATTTTCGCGAAAATCCTAGCCACGAGGTTTAAAGTCTACAACATCCGATCGGGTTTCAAAAAATCGGATCAAATTCTTGCTGTGGAATTTCTCATTTTATGTGGGGTTCAATTTATTTTGAGCAATACTGAAAATTATCTCCTCCGGATGGAGTTATCCAACCCTAGTTATTGGAGTCTACTTCGATTCAGTGTGCCATTCAATGTCCATATTATAAACGCGATTGTGTTAATGTCTACGAATAGATCTTTGAGAAGGGGATTATTGAGGACGTTTAAAATGGGGAAAAATAAGGTGAAGAACATAGCTATGACTCAAGCAAGCAAGATTCAATCGAATCAGAATATCATTCAAGTTCGACCGAGTATTGTAGTAACTAATACGAATTTATAAACCTTTATTTTTCTTGAAGCCCCACGGGATTGTACTCCCCCCTCCATAGAAATTTATGTGTTGTAGCCGATCCTGAGACGATCATCTTGGCTCAGAATTGGCTAGCCGATCTAGTCTTTCCAAGGGATTTCTCCTAGGAAGATGTTTTTCCTAGGGATTCTGAGTCAAGCTCAGGATCGGCTAGCCGACTCTGAGTCAGTTAAATCCCAGAAGCGGCTACAATATATGAATTTATAGAAGAAAAGGACACCACAGGTGAGTTGGCGACACTTATGCAATGTTTCATGCGCACCCACATTTGCGCATTTAACAGTTACGCACGCACGTTTGCGCATATACATTTGAGCATGGACATTTGCACATTCACTTTTGCGCATGTAAATTTTGCTCATGAGCTTAAAAAATTGCGCAAATGCTACATGCACCAAAGCACCTACGCAAAAGTGAATGCGTAAATGTACAAACGCAAACGTGCGTGCGCAAATGTTACATGCGCAAAAGTGCATGCGCAAGTTCACATGCGCAAATGTAGGTGCCCAATGTTTCATGCGCAAGTGCCTCCAACCCCCACTGGTCATCCCATCGGAACGAGCTAAGCTAGGCTTGGTCCGAGCTTATTTTTTAGTCCGTCGGTGGCCGACCAACGGGCACATTGTACCTTTTATATCTTTAATAAACTATTCTATTTGTACTACCACATAACAACACACAAGGGTTCACGGTCTGCCATAATACCAACTATTGTAAGTGAATTTAGAAAATCTTAAAGGGGGTACAAAGAAGGGACTATTCTCAAAACATTTTTTTGTCAAAACAGCCTATATATGGGTAAAAATGTTTCATCAAAATCTAAGAAACCAAGTTGTGACCCCTTCCTTGTTTATTGTTGCATAAACCCGATAATCATAATAGACATCACTAGTATAGTATTAACTCTCGAAGATGGCTGCAAATCTGAAGAAGATCCTGATGTCGGCTCGATAAGTGGCTGAGGCTGTGTACTAAAGGGCACCGGAGTAGAATAATCTATTCCATTAATAAAGTTATATATCAGTTGTAAAGCTTCTCTAGGTCGATCCTTGGGAACTTCATGACCAGCTCCTCGAACTGTGATCAAATCGAGACCTTAAAACAAGTAGAATCGAGTCTTTGAAAAGCACCTTTATATTTAGTGTAAAACCCAGCAACGTTGGTCTTGTTCGTACAAAGTTGAGCAACACCCACGTCACAATAAATATTGTCTTGATAACTTCCGTTATAATACCAAACCTGGCTGTTGGTTATGTTGGGTCCCTAAATTTATAGTATGATAACACAACGTTTTGTACCTACATCTATGCTTAGACCAAGTTGATTAATAAACCTTTCTAAATAGAATCGATGAAAGGATAATGTAATTATCGCTTACCAGCCATTACAAAATTCTCCACGCTATCGGCGTCTCCATTGTAGATCAAAACCTTTATTCCTTTTTGGACGAGAATTTTGATGTGGGATGACATGTCATCATACAATGTTTGGTATTCGTACATGTTTAGTTGCATGCTAGGCTTGGTTAAAAGGGGATCCAGATAGTAAGGTCAATCTCCGACAAAAAAATTTTTCTTGATATTACCTATATAGGAGTAATTTGATTCGAGGAATCGAATGCGCGCACTTCCGAAGTGCAAAAATGCCTCCTTCATCTTGTTTTCGCGAAAATGTCGATTTTTCAACAATTTTTGTTCGCCAGACTTTGCATGAATTTTCTAAACTCCATTTTATATCTCGATTTTCTTATCGATATTTTTTGCGAAAATAAATTAAATAACGCATTTTCACGCTTTGATAGTGCAATCGATTCTTGGCACGATTTTACCCCTATATAGGTTAAATCAAGAAAAAATGATTTTTACGAGATTGTCAGAAATTTGGAATCCCCTCATCCAAATCGATATTTTCACGAAAACAAGATAAAGGAGGCGTTTTCGCGCTTCGGGAGTGCGCACAATCGATTTCTCGCATCAAATTACCCCTATATAGGTCATGTTGAGGAAATTTTTTTGTCGGAGATTGATCTATTATTTGAACCCATATGAAGAAAAGCCGACAATATTACTTGCATTCACTCCACGAGCTAACATTTTTTGGAATATACAATGCTGATCTAACATCCTGTTGATTAAGATATTTTAGAGTGTTATTTTGTTGTGCACAAATTGGCAATGACGTGGCTAGCTTACGAAAGTTTTTCTCAATTTTTAGATCTAGCTCTTGATCAGTTATATTATGATGTCTTCTTAATAAGAAGTCAAAAATCAAATTTTTCATAGAACTCCCATTGTCGTAATAACATTCTGCATACAAATTATAAGGATCTAGAGCATTAACCTGGTTCAAAATTTGTTCGAACTAAAAACTAGTCAATAATCGAAAAATGAACATACCAAATCAGCACAAGACCCATTTAAACTATAGTAGTCACAAGTATAAGGATTGCCTCCGCAACATTGATTTGCCACTAGGTCATAAAGTCTAAATTGTCATAGATAGCTACAAGAATATAAATCATACCCTTGTCTAACAACCCCATGATTGTATAAAAATGAAGGTAGAGTATTGTAATTTAATCGGCTGCTGAGATGTGCGTTACCGAGAGCAATTCCCTAAATTTTTATACATGTTTGAACGGCTTTTCGATTCATACCTTGAAATTCGGAAAATTTGACTTATCATTTGCGACTAAAACTGCCAAAGTAGGCACGTAGATTCCGCCATAAGATTCTCCAGCAATGTAAAAGTCATGGTTTTTGAGTTCAGAGAATTTAGTGGTAAAGAAATCGATCTAAAAACCATTGAAAATGAAATAAAAAATATTGAGACCAATGCATTGTAGTTTTCTTGGGCAGTTTTGTTATCGTTTGTAGATATATTGGTATTAGTTGAATAGCTAAATCCAACACCAGCTGGTGACTCGAGATAGATAACATGAGCGCCCTAAATTCATTGTGAGGATTTGTTTAAAGGGCGAGACCGTGCAAGTGCAAAATTGAGCTTATTTGCTAAAAACAGCAATGAACCCCCTATTTTTTAGGTGAAAAAC
>OZJO01015002.1:0-50654 GCA_900406225.1 Acrobeloides nanus | reverse complement strand
CCCCCCCCCCCCCCCCGCCAGATCCTGATACTGCACCCTTCTCTCCCCCTCTCCAATCCTGATACTGCACACCATCCCGATCTTGATACTGCATCCTCTCCCTCAGATCCTAATACTGCACCTTTCCCCCTCGATCCTGATACTGCACCCCACCCCGATCTTGATACTGCGCACCCACCTTCCGATCCTGATACTGCATCCCACCGCCTCCTAATTCTGATACTGCATGCTCCCCCCCCCCCCCCCCTCCCGACCCTGATACTGCACCCACCCAATCCTGATACTGCACCTTCCCCCGACCCTGATACTGCACCCCACTCTCGCCCTGAGGGATCTGGCTACACTACTGTAATTAAAGTACCAGTAAGTTATAACCATATGAAAAAATGATATATTCAGAAAGACCATGAAAAATTGAGCATTTTTTGTTTTTACGGCATGTTCTGAATCGTTATAGTTTTCGAGATATTTGCGTTTGAATTTGTTACAAGCTCTTCGTTGTAATACAAAACTTGTTTAAATTTTTTGCGAAAAAATCAATTTTTGCATCGATTTTTTAAATTTTCATACAATGAACATTGTAGCAATTTTTTATAGCTAAATGAGACGAACAAAATGACATCAAAATTATCCAATTTGAACATTGTTTTGGGTTATTGAAACGAAAACATGAATCAGAATTTTCGTTTCAATAACCCAAAACATTGTCCAAATTGAATAATTTTGGTGTCATTTTGTTCGTCTCATTTAGCTATAAAAAATTGCTACAATGTTCATTGTATGAAAATTTAAAAAATCGATGCAAAAATTGATTTTTTCGCAAAAAATTTAAACAAGTTTTGTATTACAACGAAGAGCTTGTAACAAATTCAAACGAAATTATCTCGAAAACTACAACGATTCAGAACATGCCGTAAAAACAAAAAATGCTCCATTTTTCATGATCTTTCCGAATATATCATTTTTTCATATGGTTGTAACTGACTGGACTGGTCCTTTAAGCCAAAAATTTCTAAAAGTTCTCTTTTCAAAAAATTTGAATCATGATCATTCAATAAAAATTTGTGCTATAAATCATAAAGCCTTTTTTTGAACATTTCATATCACATTTTTAGGTGAAAATATTACCAATGCGGCCTTCTCTTCTTTGGCCCTAAAGCTAATACATTTGTGTGAATAATTAAGATGACACAAAGGTAGAAATAACAATGCATCTATAGTAATAATAACTCATCGAGACCGAGTTCTCTCTCGAGCAAATCTAAAATTTGAAGAAGAAAAAAAATCATTACTTCCAACATTTGTCCACCAATGAATGAGCAAACAAAAACATGCTGCGTTTGAAAATAAAATGAGCCTCAAAACAAAGATATTCATATGCACGAACGAGGCACACTATCGAATTTCCGTATTCCCATTATTAAGCCGGAATTAACTTTTATATACATCATTTTTTTAAATTGGTCCGTGTAGAAAAAATTGCCCGTCAAGCAGTTAGAATAGACCGAAAATTGTCGCTAAGCGACACAAAGGTGCAAAGCCTCTTTTTGCTCGAGGCATCCCCAGCTGTTTCGTTTGAGTGCTTGGGGGTCTTCATTCGATCGAGTCGAGAATACGAAGAACAAATGAAGCCATCCACTCACTGATTGACTTCCCGCCTAACCGCCGCTATATCTGAAAGACATCTCCAACACGCTCGAAATTCTATCGCCTCAAAGGCATTCTCAACAGATATAAAGCCACGCTGGATGATTCCATTAAAGTTGCTTTCTTTGGCGAGCTTATGCATGTCTTGGAAAGGAAGATATGACTTAAGAATGAGATTGCCATAATCAACTTGAATTATGCAAAAAAGATGAAGTAAAAAGCAGTGCCGAAGGGGGTACAGGGAGTGCATATCCCCCCATAAGTGCAAAAAAGTTTAAAAAATTTAAGGGGCCCCAGAGTGGATCAGGGGGTCAAAAAAGATGAAGTAAACCCCAGGGTCAAAAATTTTTTTAATGACATATTTAGGGGTAATTTACGCAAAAAATCGATTGCGCGCATTCCTGAAACGTGAAAACCTTTGTTTGACCCTTAAAAAAATTTAAAAATATGTATTTTTACCCATATTTTCACATTTGACATTATTTTTTCGAATTTTTTGCTGATTTTTAAGAATGAAACAAAGGTTTTCACGCTTCGGGAATGCGCGCAATCGATTTTTCGCATAAAATTACCCCTAAATATATCGTTTAAAAAATTTTTCGATTTTTGACCCTGGGGTGACCCCCTGATCCACAATAGCTCCAAGGGTCACCTTTATGTTTTTGAAAATTTTTTAAGGATCTTGTACCCCCCCCCCCCCTCTTCCCTATGAAAAAATCATGGGTACGGCACTGGTAAAAAGTGTTAGTTAATCTCTGATGATTGGTTGCTTGTGCCAATTAAAGGGCATTAAAATCGGACATGCTGGGATTTATATTTATCTCGCTTAAATCCTCAGCTCATTTATAAATATCGTAGGAAGCATAACTTTGACGTAAGCAAATTGGGAAGACTGAACTTCCTTTAAACAAATTTATGCGGACATTTTTACTCAAATATTTCCAGCACTTCTTTTTAAAATTCAAACGCTCAATTTTTTCAAAATTTTTCTCTAACTCATTTAGAATATTTTTATGCGAGAAATCGATTGCGCGCATCTAAAAATCTTGAAAACGCCTCCCAGACCATGAAATATATACGATTTTCATATTTTTTCAGTTATTTTCTGTAGGAATTCTTACTTGAAAATTGGATAGTTCATGATAAGGGAGGCGTTTTCAAGGGTTTTCGATGCGCGCAATCGATTTCTCGCATAAAATTACCCCTAATGAGTCATTTTGAAGAAAATTGTTTTTAAATTTTCGCCAAAAAACGAAATGGCAGTTTTTAGAACCCTGTACAATGTTGAAAAACAGTAATTTATTTTTTTTAAACAGTAACACAATAACTATATTTTTTTAAAACAATAACAAAATAACTATATTTTTCTCAACTTTAACGATTTTACAGTAAATTTCTTATTCACTTCTCGGTCCATTCTCCGAGCCATATCAGGGTNTTTTTTAAACAATAACAAAATAACTATATTTTTCTCAACTTTAACGATTTTACAGTAAATTTCTTATTCACTTCTCGGTCCATTCTCCGAGCCATATCAGGGTCCCAGGGCATGTCTTTGTCCACTCGTTCATAACTGAAGTTCTGCTCTTCAAATTCGAACCATTCTTTCTTGGGATTGAACTGCCGATAAAGACGCTTGTTACGTAAACCTAACACTTGACCACCGGATCCAGGAAAAGCTGTTACGCCTGGAAAATTCGAATGTAGTAGAGTGGATAAGAACAAAATCTAACCTCCATGTGGCGCGTGAGTATCATTAGGATGAAATCGTACCGGCTGCTCTCGGATAGCCAAATTTTCCGGTAAGGATTCGTCGCGAGCCATTTGAGAATATTTAGGCAAATTACTAATCGGTGTTGAGTAAAACTCCAATAAATCGCCAACGGTTTTTATTTTATGTAATTTTGAATTAGGCACAAATAGATTTAATTGGGTACCAAGTTGAAGTAGAATCTAAACCGGCAAAAATTATTGATTAATCGAAAGAGAACCAGGGATGTGCATGAACTTACAAATGACTTCAAAGTTTTGTGTTTTTGGTGTCGAAGTCGACCAACTTAGTTTTCAAAATTTATATAGCAAATATTTTTACAGCCTTAAAAAGTTCGTAGCTGTTGGCACAAACTGGTTTCGGGTGTACATCTGGGGTGAGATTCCTTGAGCCGTGCCAATCTGATAAAATCCGCATTCTTTCGACATTACAATTCGGANTTAATATTTCGCCATAAAACAGTATAATAAACATTTTTTAGGCAGTTTTTTTTTAATCCTGATACTTACAGCTTTCTGTAGTTTTACCTTACAATTCCCATTATATAATACGAAAAAAAATTTTCTGTAAAAATGGACAAATCAACAATTTGACGATAAACGGATTCGGAGACTTCGAAGTTAGTTTTAAGTTCAACTTTGAAGTCAATGCACATCCCTGGTGAGAAGCCCATTTTAAATTTTTCCAGAGAATCCGACTTTAAACCAAAAAAATACCTTATCTTTTACACTCGAATCTAAAGAATGCAATTTCCAATTCTCATTTTTCTCCAAACCATTAGTTGAAATAACTTGTTTAACAATATGATGGATATTTTCTGGTGGGTCGTAGCGATAACGGTGTCGTAGCAAACTAAAAGTAAATTTTAACCTCACTCCTTGGCTGTAGGGTTAAAAAGCTCAAAAATAGACAAAGTCGATTTTCCGAAAAATCTAAAAATTTTCTCGCACTAAATTTGCGCGCAAAAGAATCCTCAGGAAATTTGGGTAGGGGAGAGCTAGTTGACGCCCGAAACAATAGATTTTTGGCCTCAAAGTTTTGTCTAAGCTCAAAATTTTCAATTTTCTGAGTTCAGGCAAAACTTTGCGGCCAAAAATCTAAATGCTCCGGGCGTCAACTAACCCCCCTACCAAATTTTCTGAGGAAAAAAGCGTGAGAAAATTTTTATATTTTTCGAAAAATTGACTTTGTCGATTTTTGTACAGCCAAGGGGTGAGGTCCAAAATTTTGTTGACTAAAAATTGTCCTTAAACTCATATATGGGCTATCCGAATACGTACGTTTCATTTTAAAAATCTTCAAAGTGCAGATTTTGAAAATACTGGGTACGGCCCTGTGTCCCCACTCACCTTCGAGCGCGTATTGAATCCATTTCAGCTTGAACATCATAACTATCAAGCTTTTCTTCTGTTGTTTCATCCACTAATAAATACTTAAGGCTCTTCTGAAAACAACGAATGAATGAAACAAATTTTAGTAATAGAAACCAACCTTTTGTTCAGGAGTTAAATTTTCTTCTTCTTCTTTACGCCTTCCCCATGGCACAAATCGGAAATGTGCTTTGGAAGAAGTCGCTAACGATAGCAAATTTACGTCCAAGTTCTTTAAACATTTCACAAACGCCATAATGGTTAATTCTGAAATTCAAGTTAAAGCTTTCGTATAAAAACAAAATGAATAGTAGCGTATACAGTATTGGATTTAGGGGGTGCGAAATAGAAATGATTTCTTCGAACATCAGGAGGAGCTATAGTGCTCCCTCTATATAGTGACACCCCCAAATTAGATAATGTTGGTGTCATTTTATTGTCTCATTAAGCTGAAAAAAATGCTGTAATTTCCATTTTAGGTTAATTTTAAACTTTTTGTAAAAATCGACTTTTTCTAGTTTCGTCAAGGCTCGAAAAGTCTGTTTTTCGGCTCGTAAAGCGCTTCTCGAAAAATCTTACGGTTGTAGTGCAATTCGAAACGGGAAACTCGAAACGAAAAATTTGTTTAAAACTCGATTTTTTCAATAAATTTAAATTTTACAAAAATAATTATTACAGCATTTTTCATAACTCTCTGAGACGAATAAAACGACATAAAGATTATCCAGTTTGGAGATCGAGAACATGCCCATTATAGTCGCCCGTTTTTCATTTCGAGTTGTCCGTAGAAGTAGCAGTAGCAGAAGAAGTAGCAGCAGAAGAAGAAAAAAGAAGAAACGCCTGGTATGCCTAAGCCTAAATGGGGGGGGGGGCGCGCCAATGACCGCAACGTTTCATTCGAGTCTTCGGGCCGCCACTAATACGTTCGGACGGCTCCCGAACGGACTTTAGTTCACTAATTGCGTTCAGACGCGTTCGGAAACATCACTAAAGGCATTCGGGCGCGTTCAGAAACGTTCGGATGCGTTCGGGCGCTCGTTCGAACGCGTTCGAACATTTCAGAACGCCTATTAGTGATGTGTCCGAACGCGTCCGAACGAAATTAGTGATAAATTAGTGAAGTCAAAAATTTCCGAACGAATTAGTGGCGGCCCTCCCTTTCGAAAAAAGTGTTTCGAATTGCACTACAACCAATCTTACAACTGATTTTATTAGTGAAAATGGAAAAATTGAGAATTTCTTTTTAGTGTTCTATCTATTTGAAACAAACAGGATGTGTTTGTATATATGTTCAATTTTAAAGGAGAGTGAAATTCATAGCAGGATGTCAATTTTTGACAAAAATCAATTTTTTAACCCCCTAAATGAATTTTCCGGAAAAAGTGATGTTCTACAAAGTTGTTCCCCGTAAAATTCTGAATAAACTTTGTAGAACATCATTTTTTTCCGAAAAATTCATTTACGAGGGTTAAAAAATTGATTTTAGTCAAAATTTGATGTCCAGAGATCCTGTTATGAATTTCACCTCTCCTTTAATTATGTAATGTACAGGATGTGGCAACAATACGTGACGGAATATTACCTATGTATATTTTTAGCAAACTTACATAACATTTTATTTCCAATGACAACAAAAGAAAGCCGAGACAAAACTGTATTAGAATATTTGTTTAAATTTCGAAATATCCTCCATTTGATTGAACGCAGGCCCGAAGTCTTTATCCCTACTCTACCCCCTAAAAACAAACAATTCATCTTAAAAATGAGTCAAATGAATGAATGCGCGAATGGTGATGTCACAAAAAAACAGAAGAAAAACGAACAGACAACAGAGGCCCGGTTGTCGACTATAAAGTTGAATGAACTTGCTCTAATTCGATTTTTGAACGTTGGGAAAAGGCGCCCACGTTTGGGAAAAACGACTAGTCCCGAACTTTTTCCATTTTTTCAACATTTTTTTTTGCTCTTTGTTTAAAATTATCTTATGAAAAAAGTATTTATATTTTTAGCTATTGTCATTACTAAAAGATCTGCTGCTGTTCCAGATTTATCCACAATTTCTCAGGAAAATATGACAACAACTTCAAAAAATTCTTCTATTCTACAAAAATATTATCAATCAAATTTCTCAATAACTACAATCACAGAAAGAAGTTCCCCTTGGGATAGAATGTCCACCGGAGAACATATCGCCATAATAGGCGGTTCAATTCTAGTTTTGATTATAATAATTATCATAACAGTTATCGCTACCAGATATGCGTACAAACGTGGGTACAAAAAAGAATGCAACATAGCTCTTATTGTTTGTACTTGCGGTCTCTGCTTTTTTGCATGCTTTCTGTTGTGCATTTTATGTGGTGGCGAAGGTGATTGTGATGATTGTAATTGTCTCGACTGTGGTGGCGAAGGTGATGATGAAGGTGATTGTGATGATTGTAATTGTCTCGACTGTGGTGATATTGATTGTATCGACTTTTGTTCTGTATATTCTTCTTGTTGNTCGGACGTCCGATCCTGGGAACTCAGGATCGGGCGCCCGACTCTGAGTCAGACGAATCTCAGGATCGGACATAACATATATAAATTTTAATTATGTATCACATGTTGAACGTAGTAGGATTGAAACAATTTATCTTAAAGGGGGGGGAGGTATACCTTGATTCAGAAAAGAAATCGGTGTATTAAAGGGAAAATCAATGTACGTAAATACGTATCCTTTCCCTGAATCAGGGTCAAGGAAGCGTTTTCACGCTTCGGGAGTGCGCGCAATCGATTTCCCACATAGAATTACCCCTAAAAATGATCATTTTAGAAAAAATTTTTCATGAAATAGTCCATAATTTATACCCCCTTTAAAGGGAGTGAGGTCTGGGGTCAATCTCGGTCGAAAAATTTTTTCCTTCGAAACTACTTTTAGGTGTAATTTTATGCGGGGAACACTAATTTGATGTCAAAAAATTTTTCGACCGAGATTGATCCCAGATCTGCACCCCCTTTAATAACAAGATATGAGATCATAAACAGTAATAAATATTGAGAAAGCAAGAATCAATTGAACGCTGCTCGTTTTGCACGAATTCGAGCCCATTTCTGCACATGTTTTTCAGATTGATTCGCATATGCACTCTTCTGAATTTGAAGCGGAAATTTCTTTCCTGCCAACGGTAACCTTCCTGCTAAGGCCGCATCAAGTTTCTTCGTCCTAAATAGCGTCATTCTTTGTGGAAATAATGTCGCAAATCCTGTCATAAACGAGTCCATACCAGCGCGATGACTACCTTAAATTTTAAATTTAAAGGTTTAATTAAAAAAGAAAATTTTTAAGGCAAAATCAAATCGACTCAAGTGGAAATCGAACCACCGACCATTATACTCGAATCCGGGAGCACTACCACTGAGCCAAGTTCACATTAAAATTCGGATTTTTAATTTTGCCTATAATTTTTGTTTGACTCATAACTTTTTACGGTTAGATTTTCAAGTAGTGGTCCAAAAGCAAAAAATGCTCAGAATTTTATGCTCTTTCATATGGAATAAGTGTGAGCATGAGAGAGAAATAAATTTTACCTCTTATTGTAAAATTAGAAAGCATATTTTTTTCCGTAGTTCGTAATTCATTCTCGTCAGTTTTATAGAATAGAGATAGATTCTCTTTTGTGTAACTGATCCTTTTAATTTTTTCGTATCGCCGTTTACGACGTTCTCGCTCTTTTCGAGCTTTCTTTTCTTCGGCATCAAGTATTAGGTCAACATCGTGAAGTTTTACACACTTTCCATTCATACGATTATGGCAATATCCATGATTCTTAAAAGACGAATTCAGTAAAGGAAAAAGTTGCCATTTTTGTTGATATTCGGAAAGTTCATGAAAAATGGGGCATTTTTTGTTTTTACGGTATGCTCTGAATCGTTGTAGTTTTCGAGATAATTGCGTTTGAAAATTTCAATTTGTGTACATGTTTTCGTTGTAATAAACAAACTTTTTGAATTTTTTGCGAAAAAATCAATTTTTGCATCGATTTTTTAAATCTTCATAAAATGGACATTGTAACACCGAAATTATCCAATTTCAAATTGTTTTGGGTTATTGAAACGAAAATTCTGATTCATGTTTTCGTTTCAATAACCCAAAACAATTTTCAAATTGGACAATTTTCGTGTCATTTTGCTCGCCTTGTTTAGCTATAAAAAGTTGCTACAATGTTTATTTTATGAAAATTTGAATTTTTTTGAAAAATTCAAATTTTACCAAAAAATTCGAATTTTTTTACAAAAAATCAATTTTTCACAAAAAAATTCAAATTTTCCAAAAAATTTGAATTTTTAAAAAATTCAAATTTTCACATAAAATTCGAATTTTTCACACAAAATTTAATTTTGTCCAAAAAATCAATTTTTCAAAACAAATTCAATTTTTTCAAAAAAATTCGAATTTAAACAAATTTAATTTTTCACAAAAAAAATTCAATTTTTACCAAAAAATTTGAATTTTTCAAAAAATTCAATTTTTCACACAAAATTCAATTTTTTCCAAAAATTCGATGCAAAAATCGATTTTTCCGCAAAAAATGTGTGTATTACAACGAAAACATGTACACAAATTCGAAATTTCAAACGCAATTATCTCGAAAACTACAACGGTTCAGAACATACCCTAAAGCCCCCCCCCCCCTAAATTTAGGGGGGGGGTACCTAGCATCGCGCAGCGGTTTTGGGGAGGGCAGCTAGCAAGGGAGAGTAGCTAGCAGTGCTAACGGCGCGCTGTTAGCCTTTTTTTGGTCCTTTTTTTAGTCGTCAAAATTTTTGGTACCAAAAATTTTTCTGAACCCACCTAGCATAAAGTCGAAATTTTAGGGGGGTTCCTTTAGGGTATGTTCAGAACATACCGTAAAAACAAAAAATGCTCCATTTTTCATGAACTTTTCGAATATCAACAAAAAAGACAACTTTTTTTCGCTCAAGCTTGTCCTTTAATAAAAAGAGTGTCAACAAATGTATAAGCTAACCGCGAAACTTTGGCACAATTCACTTCCGGCATTCGATTCTGCGTGAAATTCTTTGTTGATAAAGTGCATTGGTAGTTGACATTCAATCCATTCTATATCATCAGACCTTTGAATATTGATAGGAAACTCTAGGTCCAAATAAACTTTGCCATGATGAAATTCTTCAAAATTTACTCGTTGATATTTGCGGAATATGTATTCTAGGAATGATGCCGAGGTCCTTTCCGAGTATTCTGCTATATATTTCGAATCTAGCAGTAAGCTTTGCATATGGTTTTCCTCCTCGATCGGCGTGAACCAATCTGATAGGTTGGCTAGAAATGCCGAAGAGCTTGTTGGGAGATCCTCATAGAAGTGCTGATAAATAAACATCAAGTCGATAAGACCATTATGAAAGCATAGCGAAACTCCACAGCTAAGAATTTCTTCGAACAAGATATGTAGAGTGTCATTGCCCTAAACAAAGATGTAAAACTCTCAAAATTTTGGACTGACCTTTTTCGCATAGCGGAGACCTTCGTTAATGAGTTTATTGAAGTCAAAATGATGCCCCGAAAGAAAAATCAAAGCTTCTGGTTCAACCGTGAAATTCATTTCTGACCATGCCAATATATTGAAAACCTGAAATTCCTAAGTTTTATATCGGTTTTTAAATCAGCGAACTACTACACAATAGAAGGGGAAACGCGTTTTTGGGACTTTTCGCTTCAATACACATTTCCTGAATCAGAGAAGCATTTTTTCGCTTCGAAAATGTCAAATTCAGATTCCCCGCATGTTTTTAGGGGTCATTTCCAGAAAAAAATTTTGAAAATTTTTTCATGTAGGTGGCCCCCTCCATTGTGTGTAGTAGCTCCTAAATCAGTACCTGACAATCGTATTCGATTCTTTTTGGATTTTCCGAAATTTCTTTGAGCTCAAAAGTGGATATACCGATAGAGAAAATTGAGTGGGTTTGTGTAGTTTTTCGGATATTTTCATAGCGATCTTCAAAGGACTTGGATGTTAAGCCAGATCTGTTGCCAAGTCCACTAAGTTCCTGAAAGTCATGAAAATGCCAAAACAGTGCAGGCAAGGATCAAAATTTTTTTTTAAAGTTCGCTAACCGACTCAGCTCGTCGAGCGCTTCAAAACGAGTAGTATCATGGGGGAGGGGGGTTGAGAGGTTTTCTCCCATAGCCGAGTGGCTAACGTGCTCTGCATTAACTAATAGTGCGCGGGTTCGATTCTGCGCTCAAATTCATTTTTATTTTATTGACAAAATTCATGAATTTTGTCATGACACAATTATTTTTCCATGAAAAAATGAATTTTGGGCGCGGGATAGAACCCGCGCTCTATGAGTGAAGACCGAGTACGTTAGCCACTCGGCCATGGGTCAAAATCTCAAACCCCCATAATATGGTACTCTTTTGAAGCGCTCGACGAGCTGAATTGATTGGGGAACTTTTTAAAAAATTTTGACCCTTGTCTGCACCGCATTTTCCAGCGCAGTGGAGTACGTTTAAGGCTAAGATCCTTCTTAAAGGACCAGTCCAGTGGGAAAAAAGTCGCCATTTTTGAAACTTTCCGAATATCAACTAAACATGGCAACTTTTTTCCCACTGGACGGGTCCTTTAAAGCATACTAAATCGATAGAAATCAGTTGGGCCCGACGGATGGCTATCAGTAAACTAGGCCATAGTAAGTTCAAATTATTTTTGTTGATTTCGACAACAGGTACACGTTCGGGCAACATCTAGGAATCTGTAATTTTATTTATGGCTTCCGGTCGGAAAAAAGTTGCCATATTTTGTTGATAATCGGAAAGTTGATGAAAAGTGGAGCATTGTTTGTTTTTACAACCTGTTCTGAATCGTTGTTGTTTTCGAGATAATTGCGTATGAAGTTGACAATTTTTGAAATTTTGTGTATTACAACGAAAACATGTGCCTGATAGCTTTTCTCTAAGCCAACTTCATACGCAATTATCGTCGAAAACGACAACGATTCAAAATTGACTGTAAAAACAAAAAATGCTCCATTTTTCATGAACTTTTTGAATATCAACAAAAAATGGCAACTTTTTTCCGATCGGACTGGTCCTTTAACTACTCATAAAGCCTCAGTGACATACTCAAACTCACATGTGTTCGAATAAGACTAAAGTCTGACCCCGGCAAGAAAAATGCTGGAATCTAACTCTAGGGGGTTTTTCGATGCGGGGAATAGATTGCGCGCATTCCCGAAGCCTGGAAACGCTTCCCTGACCCTGATTCAGAGAATATTTTGTTTTTTGAAGCGAAAATGGCTTAAAACTCGAATTTTCGCCCGAAAATTATCTGTCTAGTGGGCATTTCGATGCGAGGAATCGATTGCGCGCACTCTTGACGAAATGATATGTTTGACTCACAAACATATGCGCTTTTAGCATACAATATTTTTCTTGTGCTAAAAATTAAACCGGGCATCAATTTTCTAGGATAAATTTGGGTCGGAGACTCGATTTACATCGATATTTCCTTAAAAAACCATATAAAAAGCATTGTTCTACTAAAAAAATTAATAACTCTTAAACGGTAACGAGTTTTTCGATGCGGTTTTTTTTATTTTTTCGGTAAAAGCAACAGAAAAAATGAAATGGAAGGCTTTTCCTCGAAAAAATTTTTAAAAATTTTTTAGGTCGGTTTTTGCGCCTTCACAAGCACAAAAACCGATCTAAAAATTTTTTCGAGGAAAAGCCTTCCATTTCATTTTTTCTGTTGCTCTTACCGAAAAAATAAAAAAAACCGCATCGGAAAACTCGTTACCGTTTAATAGTTATTATCGCTTGAAGTTGGGCGTCAGACTTTTGTCCTATTCGAACACATGTGAAACTGTCAATTTGTATAATTATGGGATTGTTGACCCCCTATCAGACCCTGCATTGATGCATGAATTTATTTTCAAATAATAATAATCATAGGAAAAATAATATTATGCGAAAAATTATGACCGAGTAATGCAGATTTTTTCGACTAGACTAAATTTGAACAAGATCATATGAAAAAAAATATGAGTTCATAAATGATTGAGCATCATGAAAGGAGAAAAAACGATACTGGGATTGAGGCATTGTCATACTGATTAAAGTATATTTTACAGCAGGGATGACAAGGACATTTGTTTCAAAATCAACAAATCTGACTTCAAAAATCAGATCTTCGGAGCAACAATCAGCAAAATGCTAATTTTCGCACATTTTTCAATTTTTGACGAATTTTTCGATTTTTTTTTTGGAACAAAAATCAGAAAATGTTAATTTTCCATTATATTTCTTATAAATTTGAAAAAAATTTCGCATCTCAAAAATCAGATGTTTGCCAGATTTGACATCTCAAAATCAGCACTTCTCTGAAAATGTCAGCAGACTTGGCACCCCTGTTTTTACAGAGTGGCGCAAAAAACCGTATTTTTGCGATTTTTTAAACAAAATTTTTTTAAATTTTCATTAAAATATCCCAATAGGGGTTTTTCTATGCGAGAAATCGATTGCGGGATCTTGAAAATGCTTCCCTGACGATTTTCTGCGACTTTTCCGCGAAAAAATTTGAAAAAAAATCGCGAAAAAGTTGCAAAATATCGTCAGGGTTCGTTTTCAAAGTCCGGCAATCGATTCCTCGGATAGAAAAACCCCTTATAGGGAAATTTTTATGAAAAAATAAAAAAATTTTTTTTTGAAAAAATCGCAAAAATTTGGCTTTTTTCTCGCCACCTTGTATTGACTATACTTATAAGATTATGCTCGCTTTGTATAATAACAAAAAAAGAACAAATAAAATCAACTAGTTTAGCTAAACTATTGCTAGGGTTGCACGATGGAAATTTGAAATGTATTTCCAGAAACGAGTTAAAAATTTTTTCGTTTCAATACACAAATACATTTTATTGAAATTCAGGCAACTTTTATTCATTGCACAACGCAAAATTTACAAAAAAGTCAATAAAAACAAGATTTTCATAAAAAGTGGTGTTCCACAAAATTGTTCCTCATGGTCTCAGGAGCAATTTTGTAGGACAACACTTTTTATGAAAACCTCGTTTTTATTGACTTTTTTAAAACTTATGCTGTGCAATGAATAGAAATTCAGTTGCCTGAATTTCAATAAAATCGTGTTTATTGAAACAAAAAATTTTTTAACTCGTTTCCAAAATATTTCCGAAAATTTATGCAACCCTAACTATTGCTCCTTCTTGTGTTCACCAGCCACTGTGCCATTATCAGTCTTCCCTGAAGTTTGTCGTTCGCGTGACGTAACAATCGCTCTAAAAGTAGCGGAAATTTTCAAACACCCAAAAAGAATTTTTTTGTGAAAAATCGAATTTTATTAGAAAAATTGAAAGCCCTACATACCTAGAAAGTGCGTCCCAAATGCCACCCATGAACACAGCACAGAATAAATTTTCAAATGGCGCCAATGGGTCGTTCACCGATAGAAGAACAGCACTTAACTTGAAGTAGACAAAGAAAAGTACTACACCCTTAAAATATGAAACGTTTAAAAAAAATTCTAAAATGAGAACTAACCAAGTATGTGATTTCGTGTGGAAGTGTTATGTAGATATAATGACGGTCCAACGTGAAGATCAGCGACACTATAATACAGGCTTTCGTAGCAAAAGATGGCCGAAGGATCTCGCTTTGAGATGGTACCCAAACACCACGAAGTAACTAAAAATTTTTTTGTAAATTCTCGATCAACAATGTCCAAAAATTTTAAAATTACTAAAAGTGCACATAATGATAATTCAGTGGTAAAATGTACACTCGAAAATCTTTAAAGGGGGTGTAAAGTAGGGTCGAGTAGAAATTTTTTTTTACAAGTGACCATTTAGGGGTAATTTTATGCGAAAAATCGATTGAGCGCATCGAAAAATTCTGAAAATTTTCGCTTCAATACACAATATGCCTTCCCTGAATTAGGACAGCGTTTTTTCCCTTTGAAAATGTCAAATTCGGATTCCCCCATATGTTTTTACCCCTAGAGGGGTCATTTCCAGAAAAAATTTTCACGTGGGTTCCCCCCCCCCCCATTGTATAGCAGCTGTAAAGTTTAGTACGCCATGAACTAAAGTCATACCTGTTCGAAAATGCGGATGATTCCGGAACCAGCACCTTTAGCCGTACCTACCTAAAAAAAATGTTTGAACTTGTTGAATGGAAACAAATCTCCTTACTAGAACATGAATGGCATAAGCATCTGGGTAAAGTTTTGCAGCGTATGCAACACCATGATAAATCTTGTATGTCCTTTGAATTTCCTTAAGGATGCATAAGACTATTTTCACAGGTAACAGCTTCGATATTTTATAGACTAGATCAAATGGGCTATAGAACACCAAATACCAGACTATTGTTGCCTAAAGTTGAAAAATTGTAGCTAGTTCACTTGGTTGGGTTCATGGTAGTGTTTGGCGGGAAAAATTCGCATCCCTGCGTGGTCGTGTTTGACGAAAAAAATTCGCATCCCTGCGTAATCGTATTTGATGGGAAAAATTCGCATCCCTGCGTGGTCGTGTTTGGTGGGAAAAATTCGCATCCCTGCGTGATCGTGTTTAATGGGAAAAATTCGTAACCCCTGCATGGTCGCATCCCTGCGTGGTCATGTTTTGTCTAAGGATTGAAAGAAATTTACTAAAAGAATATCGTCGTGCTTTTTGAATGGCGCAATAATTGGCTCGCCGAGAAGAAAATTAGCCAAGATGCTCCCTGCAAAACAAACAACCATCGAAGCTAGCCAACAGCTCAGGGGATGTCTTCGAGAAAATGTTGCGCCGTTCATTCCCATATCTTCGCGCACCGATTCCACCATCTAGAAAAAATAGTTTAATAAAGTAAGAAATGAGACATAAGGGCCTACCAAGATATAATGGGCAGCGTCGAAATAGGGGCTCATTTTCAGCCTCTGGACGCTGGAACCGGCATTTAATAAGATTTCTTGGTCGATCTTGAAACTATCGGGCCACTGCATCTTCGCTTTTTCTTTCTAACAAAAATTTATTTACGATAAAACAGTGGGTACTACTAAGCATTAGTAGTACCCACTGTTAAGTACTACTAAACACTAAGCATTAGTAGTACCCACTGTTAAGTACTACTAAACACTAAGCATTAGTAGTAAATGACAGGGGTATTTTTCCGAAAAAATTTGTTTCATAAAATTTTCTTTAAAACTCTATATGGGTTTTTCGATGCGGGGAAATCCAAAAAATGCACTCCCAATGTCTGAAAATTTAGTCGAAATTTTTTTTGGCTACCACGGAACTTTTTATTGAATCAGGCAACGTGTACATTGAAACGAAAAGAAACGTGGATCCTTGTATAGCTTTTTATGCATCCCTGTGTGGTCGTATGGCGGGAAAATCAGGAATAGTTAGTACTAATCCTGATTTCCTTCCATACGACCACGCAGGGATGCATGCATCAAAAAAGCTATAAGGAAATTGAAAAAAATTCGAAAATAGCTCAACAACAAAATGACACCAAAATTATCCAATTTGAAAAGAAATATTATTATTTGAGGAGATATTTTATTTATTTGAGGAGATAAAATATTTATCTGAGTATATTTATTTGAGGAGATAAAATATTTATCTGAATATATTTAGGCTTAGACTTAGGCTTAATCTTGGGCTTAGCCTTAAGCTTAGGCCTATCCTTAGGCTTACCTTGGGCTTAGCCTTAGGCTTAACCTTGGGCTTAGCCTTTGGCATAGACTTGGGCTTTGAGTAGGCTTAGACTTAAGCTTAGCTTTAGGCTTTGCTTTGGGCTTAGGCCCATCCTTAGGCTTATCCTTTGTCTACTCAAATAAATATATCCAAATAAATATTTTATCTCCTCAAATAAATATACTCAGATAAATATTTTATCTCCTCAAATAAATAGGTTCCATTTGAAAATTGTTTTGAGTTATTGAAACGAAAATTCTGATTCATGTTTTCGTTTCAATAACCCAATACAATTTTCAAATTGGATAATTTTCGTGTCATTTTATTCGTCTCATTAAGCTATAAGGATCCACGTTTCTTTTCGTTTCAATGTACACGTTGACTGATTCAATAAAAAGTTCCGTGGTAGCAAAAAATTTTATCAAAAAAAAACCACTAATGTTTAGTAGTACCAAACAGTGTTGACAAATGCTGAGAAAGAATTGAAATATGGATTAAATTTGATTTGTTTAAAATTGAAATATTAAATTTAATTTTTTTCAAATTTATATTTTTAATTAAAAAACTCATCAATTGCTATATGGAGAAGAATTATAGGATAATCTGACCTGGCTAACGGGATTTCATTTAAGAAAAAAGTGACGCCTGGAACAACTTTTCGCGACTAGACGACGAAGGAGATCGATTGAAATCCTCTTCTTTCCCTCACAGAGGCGACCGGCCGGTGTTCATAAATCCGTTGTTGTAATATATGCACTCTCGGTCAAAAAGCCGTCAGATTTCTTTTTTTCAACAGTGGACCTATCATACACGCCGCAAAACACCAGTTCACAACAAGGCGCCGATGTCGCTTAATTACAAATGTGTTATAAGAATGTGAAATATATTAAAATTTTTGACATAAATTTTATTTTGAAAAAACAAGAGATGGTAATTTTCAGTTGAAAGTGTTTGTTTAAAGGATCTGTACAGTGGGAAAAATTTGCCATTTTTGTTGATATTCGGAAAGTTCATGAAAAATGAAGCATTTGTTTTTTTACGGCATGTTTTGAATCGTTTAATTTTCGAAGTAATTGCGTTTGAAATTTTGAATTTGTGTACATGTTTTCGTTGTAATACACAAACTTTTTTGAATTTTTAATCGATTTTCTAAATTTTCATAAAATGAACATTGTAGCAATTTTTTATAGCTAAATGAGACGAACAAAATAACACCAAAATTATCCAATTTTCAAATTGTTTTGGGTTATTGAAACGAAAATTCTGATTCATGTTTTCAATAATCCAAAACAATATCAAATTGGATAATTTTGGTGCATTTTGTTCGTATTCTTTTGGCTAGAAAAAATTGCTATAATGTTCATTTTTATGAAAATTTAAAAAATAGATTAAAATTCAAAAAAGTTTGTGTATTACAACAAAAACATGTGCACAAATTGAAAATTTCAAACGTAATTATCTCGAAAACTACAACGATTTAGAACATGCCGTAAAAAACGAATGCTCCATTTTTCATGAACTTTCCGAATATCAACAAAAATGGCAACTTTTTCCAACTGAACTGGTCCTTTAACCCGTTTTTGCCCGTAAATCGTACAAGGGACTATGTAGTCTAAAATGACACCCCTGGGGTTTTCTATGCGGGGAATCGATTGCGCGCATCCACGAAGCGTGAAAATGCTTTTCTGGCCTTGATTCAAGGAAAAAGATGTATTTATTGAAGCGAAAATGCAACAAATTCGAATTTTCGCCGGAAAATCAGCTGTATAGGGCGTTTTTCTATGCGAGGAATCGATTACGCCCATTTTCGAGGCATAAAAAAATTTCCCTGAACTGATATAAGCGATTTTTAAAGGATTTTCATATTGAAATCTGGAGTATACCCCTTATAGGGGTAACCTCCTGTGATCGTTTATATCAGTTCAGGGAAATTGTTTTATGCCTCGAAAATGGGCGTAATCGATTCATCGCATAGAAAACCTCCCTATACAACTGATCCGGCGAACATTCAAATAAGTTGACATTTTCGCTTCAATAAATACACCGTTTCCCTGAATCAGGGTTAGAAAAGTATTTATCTTTTAAGTATAACATTATTTAAGTATAAGGGTATATGACCTTTTTGGTAAAAAAAGAATTCAATGAGGTAACTTTATTAATTCTGAAACACGATAATTATTATAGAGACATTATCACCACAGCCCCTCTTGACGGCTTCGGCGGCTAACTCGTCAGCCGCTTTCAGCCAAATTTGTTCAATGGATTGCTGCTCCTGTGCTTTGGCTGACTCTTCCTTGTAGACTTTAATCGCAAACTCGATCGCGTCATATGATGAGAACTTTTTCCATAAACCATCGCAAGCCAGAATCACGAACCTAGAATGCATTCGTTCGAATAAAGCTAATAAAATATGCGAGGAAGAAATAGAGGAGCTACTACACAAATGCGATTTTGAATGTGATTTTTCGACTTTTCGCTTCAATACACAGGCCTTCCCTGAATCAGGGAAGTGCTTTTCGCTTCGAAAATGTCAAATTCGGATTCACCGCATGTTTTTACCCCTAGAGGGGTGGTTTTTCGGAAAAATTTTTTCACGTGGGTGGTCCCTCTTATTGTTTAGTATCTCCGAAATAGACAAACCAATCGTCTGGAGTCAAAGTTAATTTCTTCAAATCTGGAGTACAAATAACACCATGTGCCTTGTATTGAAAATCTCCTATAGACCTAGAAACCTCCAATATTCCAAGCACACGTCCATCCCTAAAAAGACAGAAAAAAATATGGGAAAAAAGAAACACCAATAATTTGTTTCATTGACTTATCCAACATACATATCCAGTAGGAGGGGAAGTACACTGGCCCGGGAGGATGGGAGGATGATTGTTGTATGTTTTTCGTCTACTTGAGTGGATTAAATTTTTTCGAGATTTTTAAAAATTACCTTGGTTCCTCCTTTATGATTTTTTTCTCAAAATTTAAAAAATTTTCCGTGTGTGGGTGATGGGACTGTCTCCCCTACTGGATATGTATGTTATCCAACCCTATAATTTTACTAGGCAATATAAAAAAACATACTTCACATTTCCGCCCGCTTTTTGAATTCGAGTTCTTTCTTCGAAATTCAACGGCGAATGATCAAAAGTAATTTGAATTGGAGAAACAGTTTCGCTGTCGGGTTTTTTTCTACATACCACTGCCTAAATTTTTATAGCCAATACTTAATTGAAAAATTTGTACTACTTAGGGTGAACGCTAGCAGTCTCGAAATCTCGAATGTGTCTAAACATTGACACGAAAACCCATGAATTTTACTCTTTTTAAAATACGCTTAATTATTGGGTGTATTTAAAAAGACAAAGACGGTATTCTTTATAGCTCGACGAGCCGAACAAAACGATACTAAATTTATCCAATTTGATAATTGTTTTGAGTTATTGAAACAAAAACCCTAAATCCTACCTCCCCCCGCAATTTTTCGACGACTTTTCCAGACCACACATGCTTGAACGCAGGCTAACACAAAGTGTTCGGAACACTTTGTGTTATGTGTTCTAAACCCATTTTGGACCCCCTGCTAGCGTCTCGAAATATTTGAATTTCGAGACGGCTAGCTTTAGCATTTCTGCTAGCCCCTCAACTTGCGTTTCGAGACTGTTCTAGCGTTCACCTGAATTGTAGTCCTAAAAAATTCAACTCCAAAACTCCCTTACCTTACTGTCTCCAATGTTTGCGCAATATAGCACTTGATTGAGCAAAAATAAAGTTGTTGCTGTAGTCCCGTCTTTTAATGGCGTCGGTTTTCTAAAGAAAGCATTAACGAAAAATCAAATTTTTTTTATGAAAAATTGAATTTTTGCTCAATAATCGAATTTTAGACGAAAAATTTCTCGTTGAAAAATGAATACCGAGATCTGGCTTCTTTCAAGAAATCTTCATCAATACTTTTATAGGTGTCAATAAAAATCTTTTTCATAGCCTTTTCCATTACTGACATGTCTTTATTAGCGGATAAACCTAAAAAATTTGAAAAATTAACTTAAAAAAATTATTATTTTTACATTTTGCACAAAATTGTCGAAACTTTGTTGCAAAATTTTTCTCACAAAATTCTGCGGCCAGTTTCCCGGCATGACCATCGAATAAGGCGAACAGGGAAGAGGTCTTTCTAAATTTTTTGGAAGATTTAATCACAACAATTCAACCAAAGATTTCACTACATATCATCACATAAATCAACTAAGAGACGATCGGCAACCAAATGGCGATCTTGCATTTCCTAAAATTGATATATCAGCAATGAATTCCGGAAATGAAAAAAGTTTACTTCACGTTCTCCTTTTCTCCATGCAATAGCGGCTGTTGTGTAACCTTAAATGGCCGTATGAAATTTGAATTCTGGATACTTGAAGGAACAAAAAAATTTTCGCGCCTGTCGGACAGGCGCGAAGATTTTTTTGTTAAAAAACCTCATTTTTAAGATGAAAACGCTAAGAAAATTTCGATTTTCGACGAAAATTTTGTTGAAATCCTTGAGTGAAAAAATCAGCGCCGCAGGCGCTGATTTTTTCACTCAAGGTATATTTCCGCGTGTCGCGATTTTTTTTTGTTGAAAAATGCTTGTTTATATGCTGAAAATTTAGCCTTTGGTCGTCCAGATAGAGGATTTAAAAAGATTTTTGAAATTTGTTTTTATAAAAACTCGAAAAATTATCTTTGTCCCCCCTATGTTTTTGCCCAAAATTTTCGAAAAAAATCATAAGGGGACCCATATTTTGAAAACAGCATTGCAAATTTTCAAAATTTGGCGACCTAATAAACATGTATGGATGCACTCCAAAACATACATAAGCAAGGGGGGTACTAGAGCTTTTGGCAACGAGCATTTGACAACGCAAAACGAGTTTTTGGCAACGCCAAAAGTTTAAAAAAAGTGGCGTTGCCAAAAGCTCGGAGTACCAAAAAAGTCGCGTTGCCAAAAGCTCTAGTACCGCAAGGGGTAGGCTGGTAAACCGAAAAGAGACACGTTTGACGACTAAAAATCCTAAAAGCGACACGTTTGACCTTTTTTTGGCCGTCAAAAATTGAAAATTTCATCAAAAATTCGTCAAAAACCCTTTGGCGCCATTTATACTTCCGTCATGTCGCAACGCGACAGTGCATTTTGTATCGTACAACACAAAAATGCACTGTCGTGTCGCGACACGACGGAAGTATAAATGGCGCCTTTGGTTTTTTGCTGTGTATTTTACCAGAAGCGACACGTATGCCAAAATTTGACCCCCTAGCGGCGACATGGAGTGGGTCGATCCACCCTTTATCCAAGTGTGCCCCAAAAAATATAGGCCGGCGTCTGGAATCGAGTTTGAATTTGCCTGAATGTTGACACGAAAACCTGAATTTGGTTTCGTCTCATTGTGTCGTTTTATTCGAACTTTTCATCCTCTTCGTTCGAGTCTATGTCCTGGCCTGTAAGGGAGCCTATACGCTAGATATCCTTGTCATTTATCCCCTGACCCCCTTCGGTACTGCTTCGTTTTTCGGACCTTGTCACCCGTACCCGGGGAGCCCTAACTGTCGTCTTCTTTCGGTTAGCGCATACCTTTATTATGATTGACAGAAGTTGAAGACAAGAATTGCTTGGTTTGTTTATTAACATCATTGTTTGATGAAGACGCAGCATTATTGGATGAATCGGTTGTTTTCTTTGAGTTTTCATTTCCATCATTTTTTGTTTCAATTTTCTTGGGAGGTGTTTCAACTAGATCGTCGTCGTCGTCATCATCATAAAGTGAAATTTTTCGTTTTAGCATGCTAACTCAAAAACTCGGCACTACATCGGAGTAACGACCGCAAATGACAGGGTTCTGAAGTCGGAAAATTCTTTTCTTCAAAATCAAGCATTTTAGGGGTAATTTTATGAGAGAAATTGATTGCGCAAATTTCCGAAGTGTGCAAAGAGAATACTTTCCATGAAAATGAACCTTTTATACTTCATAAGCATGTGATTTTTATGATTTTTTTCAATTTTTATGGCGCGCATCGGACAAAGCGTGAAAGCTGTTTTTGCCTGATTGTTGTATAAAAGACTCATTTTCACGAACAGTGTTCGCTTTTTCACGCTTCGGAAATGCGCGCAATCGATTTCTCGCATCAAAATATGCTTGATTTTGAAAAAATCCAACTTCAGAACCCTGTCATTTGCGGTTGTTAATCCGAAGTAGTACAAAAAATTCTCTTAAAATGCGTGTATATCAAGTTATAAATCGGAATGTTAAAAAAAGTTAATACAATTATATATTAATTTCTTTTTTAATATTTTCAAATTTTCTTGTTAATGTTAAGCTCATACAAAGTTATAATGAAAAGGTAAATCGCTTATTGAATTCACTATTTTCATTTGGGTGAATTCAACGATAAATTTTTAAAAATTAAGTTTTTTCAACATGTAAAAGGATTAAGAATCACTCATTTCTAAATATCTAATTTCGTTTAGGCTTAGTGGTCTTAGGCCTAACAACCTCCTTCCTTTAAGCCTAAAGGGGAGGGATGTACTTTGTAGCTGCATCTCGAAAAAAATTATTTGAACAAAAAAGACCCTATTAGGGGTAATTTGATGCGAGAAATCGATATCGCGCACTTCCGAAGCGTAAAAACGCCATCTTGGTCAAGTTTTCATGAAAAGTTGCCTATTTTTTCGCCTTTTTATCTTAAAAAGCGAAAAAATAGGCAATTTTTCACGAAAACTTAGTCAAGATGGCGTTTTAAAAATTTTTTCTGGAATGACCCCTCTAGGGGTAAAAACATGCGGGGAATCCGAATTTGACATTTTCGAAGCGAAAAAACGTTTCCCTGATTCAAGAAAGGCCTATGTATTGAAGCGAAAAGTCGCATTCAAAATCGCATTTTTCAGGCAAAGTTAGAGTTTGCCTGATTCTGAATCATCACAAATCATTGGCCGAGAAGCATAAAATTTGTTGCCTGATTTAATCGTTTCCGGAAATATTTCAAAATGTCCAGGAAACGGAAATTGGAAATATTTCCATTATGGCCATCGAAAATTTTTTCATAATTTTTCGGGGGTACTCTATTTTTTAAGGGTCCAAGATTCTAGGAAAACATGTTTGAACAAACATGTTGTGCGTTAAATTTATGGACTTGGGAGATTTCATGGTCGGGGGAATTCGAATTTGGTGATATTTTTTAGTGAAAAATCGTCCAGGGATATTTTTCATTTTCAGGGTACCCTATTTTTTAGTATCCAAGAAAAGGGCGGTTTTTTGATTCCAGTGTTTTGTGTGGGCAAATCGGACTGATTTTATGATATAGTGTAGAGTAGAACCGGGAGACCGAGCACCTTCGGCGCTAAGGGATCGTCACAAAAAATTTTTGCGTTTTTCGGTTCAATTTTTTCGATTTTCTTCATTTTTTTCCATTTTTTTTTCAATTTTCTCGATTTTATATATTTTTTTCGAATTTTTTCGATTTTCTTCATTTTTTTCGAATTTTTTCAAATTTTCGGTTTTTTTCAATTTCTATCCAATTTTTCGTTTTTTTCAAAAAAGAACATTGATTGAAAAAGCAAAAATATTTAGGCAGAGACGGGTCTCGAACCTGAGCTTTTCCGACTGCAAAATTAAGGCTTTAACAACTGCGTCATGAAGACAATGGATTTTCATTTCTGACCAAATACCTAAGCTGAAAAGGCAAAAATGAAAAATTGAATTTTTAATTGTTTCCAGAGGGGGTACCCCATGATTTTGGTGTCGTTTTTCTTCTCTCACCGAGCTTTTTCCAAAAATCTAACTCGTCACGGGATTGGACTTAAGGCTACCAAATTCGATGGCACAAACAAACAGACAAACGGACAGACAGACATTTCTTGTTTAATATTAAAAGATAGCTTAACACACACACTAGTATATTGGGACAACATATACCAGTGTGTGTCCAAATTTCTTTTCATAATATTATCAAGAAATTACATGATGATATTTTTAAACAATGATGATATTAGAGGACTTGGTCCGGACCTTGAATCTATAATCCTGAAAAAAACAGCGTCCGGGTTTTTCCATACTATACTATAAGAGGGCTTGATCCGGACGTAAGAATGATAAGAAAAATCTTATAAAAATTAGAAGTCATCATATGTATAGAATAATTTGAACAATATGCACTTTTTAGTTCAAATTTCCTATTTATTTACCCTTGTGAGTGTTGCATTTGCATGGAACAAATGCAGCACGATTTCTTTTCTCGACCAGTATTATGAAAATGTGACATGCACTAGTGAATTTCTTGACTATGATTGTATGCTTTCAGGCAAAATTATTCTCAATACGACCTATGATTTGAGTTTGATTCAAAATGGAGGCAATTTTCTATTGATCATTTCTAATTTGAACTATAGGTGAGCACAATGGGGTGCAGAAATTTTTTTAACTTTTCCCATTTCCGTTATGGGATCTACGTCAACTCTCCATATGGTGATACCCCTGACTAGAGTTGATTAGAGAAATTTCAATGACTGACTAGTGTAACTTTTTTCAAGATAACCAAGACTACTGACTAGTTTACTTTTTTATGAAACTAAAATATAGATCTTTAAAAAAATTCGAAAAAATTGAAATCAAACTAGTCAACAGGTTATCTTGAAAAAAGTTACACTAGTCAGTCATTGAAATTTCTCTAGTTAGGGGTGTCACTATATAGGGAGTTGACTACTGTATCACAAATGTAAATCAACTTTAGCCGAGACCCATCATCGAGCGTTTCTCCAAGCTATATTTCTCTCAGCACTGAATTTCTATCTCAGTTTAATGGCAATGATTCGAGTGAAGATCAAAGACCCAGTGATAACTCGAATCGATGCAACATTCCATTCAAAAATTGCACCCTAACATTTGATTCACTTGGAAAATCAATTCAAGAATTGTATATTAATATTAATTATATGACAACTGCCGACACTGATTCAAGTATAAAATGGTTGAAAATTTTTTCAACCCCTCCCTCCCCCCGAAAATTGCAAAATCCCATTTTTGGAACCACTCTGTTAAAAATGATTTTTAGATGGTCTCGTATATTCTTTACCATTTGTTCAAAAAATGATCTTGCCTGATTTTGATGGACATTTATTTGAACTAAATGATCCATATATTGATGCTACACCGTTCGAATCTACAGTCAACAATCCTAGTTATGGTATGGTTTTGCAGAATTTCAACGACAGTTGCAATAAAGTCAATTTTTGGGATATTTGGCCAAGACACGCATCATGACACACGTCATGACGCGCATTATGACGCAGCGTCATGACACGCATCATGATGCACGTTATGATGCGCGTTATGACGCTGCATCACGACACACGTCATGACACGCATCATGACGCGCACCATGATGCAGCATTATGATGCGCGTTATGACGCTGCATCATGACACACGTCATGACACGCATCATGACGCGCATCATAATGTGCGTTATGACGCTGCATCATGACACACGTCATGACACGCATCATGATGCAGCTTCATGATGCGCGTTATGACGCTGCATCACGACATGCATCGTGACGCGCGTCATGACACGCGTCATGGAGAAGTCGTTGGACCGGGAACCCAAAATAAAAGTTGCATAACTCAATGAGTTCTATCAGAAAATCGACCTAAATTTTCGTCCTGCCAATTTGTTTGGACTATAGAATCTAGCCGAATATGACAAAATAAATTTAGCCACACATCATAGGATTTCTGGTTATTGTTCCAACTTTACATGGGTGAATGAAAAAGCAAATGGTAAAAAAAGAATTAAAATTGCTTAATTTTAATAATTCTTAGACCGCTGTACAAAATTTGAAATTAAAATTGACGTCACTGGCAACTTTACGGACACCGGAAACGCGTCTGCTTCATTACATGGTTCGCTGAAATATCTGAATCCTTCGTTTTATTCTGGTCAATATGGCTATGGAGGTTTTCAATTCGATGCATCAGTAGACGTACCAAATCCTGAAGGATTCCAAATTTATCGAGATTTTGAACTTTATTCGGATTTAGGGTCGTTTCAGTTGTAAGTATTCTTTTAAGAGCATGAATTTCTGTGACTATTATGTAAAATATGGCATTATAACTTTCGCCACGAATCTCGCTACGCTAAATTTCGCCATGTAGCTTTCGCCACGATAACTTTCGTGTCAATAAACATATTTAATTTCAGACTAATTGAGTTGCCTGATTTGCAATAAATATGTATATTGACACGAATGTGGCAAAAGTTACAGTTTTGTTTGGCTTCCGGCTGCATCTGAATCTGGCTCGATTTCAAAAAATTTTTTTTAGCCAAACTGATTCACCAGGCAACAGTAGTCTTATTTTTGATAATCAATATCCTGATTTTCTTTACGTTTTCACGTTTGGTGACGAAGGCTATTCCCAACTTGGTCTTGTCGAATTTACAACACAATTCGATTTTGGCTCAATCCTTTTTGTTGGCAATACTACCTTCTTCGATCCAGAAACGCCGTATACGCGTGAAAACAGTTGTTGGAATGAAACATGTTAGTCAATAAAAAAAGAATTTAAAAAATGACCAAGTTTTTTCAGACTATTATATTGGATATAATGGTATAAACGTATATAAAGCTTCATTTTGCTGCGTCGAATTTGAAAATGTAAACACAACACATATACCTCCTATAACGACTACAACTATCAGAGGTATTTTGAGCAAATTTCAAGAAAAAATTTGTTAAAGGGGGCTAGGCCTTAGGCTTAGCTCTTGAAAATGCTTCCTTGACCCTGATTCAGGGAGATAAGAGTGTGTATTGAAGCGAAAATCGAACATGTACTAATTGCCCTGGATCAGGGAAGCGTGTTCAAGCTTCGGGAATGCGTGCAATTGACTTTTCGCATGATTTTATCTCTATAAAGACTGTTTTGACAAAAAATTTTTTCAGAGATTAGTGCCTAATTCTTACCCCCTTTTAACCTTTTCATTCCTAGATTGCAACAAGATACCTTGCCCTAATGTCAACTGGACTCAGTCAACTGTAGATCCATGCAATTGTTATCTACTTATCAACGATACCGATTTTTGGGATGATAATCTATGTTATCAGTTTCAACCTGGCTCAAAACTAACCAGTATTGACAGTGCCTTCAGGAACAGTGAACTTGTTGGACTAGCACGAAATCAAACTCCAGCATGCGCAAAACTATTTATAGGTCTTGAATCTTCATCAGATCTCAATGGAAATACTATTTGGGTATGGAATAATGGTGACCCATCGACGTATCGGAACTGGAAGAAGGGATATCCAGTGAATGTAACTAACGAAGTAAATACACCAGATTGTGGTGTCTTGAATCAGACGGATGGGAAGTGGACCAACGAAGATTGTGGGGTTCAACGCTGCTTTATTTGTGAATATATTAAGCCTTAAAAAAATTGTTTATTTTTCGTATTTTTAAAATATAATAAAACGCATCTCAAATAGAGGGCTAGTTTTCGAAAAAACATAAACATGACAAAAATACAGTGAAACCTCGATTTAGCGCCCTTTTTCGGGGGAGCGCTAAATCGAGGTTTTTATTAAAAATGAACATAAATATGCTACTTTAAATATTCTTGGTTAATCTCATTTTCAGCATCCCAGATGAACATCAAATCGTCGTTATCTTCGTTCTCATTTTCATATTCCATTTAACCGTTCATTAGATCCGCGACCATCTCTTCGTTAATAGGCTCTTCTTCGTCTAAAAAAATCAACATACCGGCGCTTAAATTTTCATCCGCATTCAAGTAATCCATAATATCTACTCTTTCTTCTTGTGGTGCCATATTCATCATTCGATTAAACATTTCGACTTTTCATCAACTTTTCAATAACTTTTCAACAACTTTTTCAACATGCTTGAACGCAGCCTTAATATTAAAAGATAGTTTAACACACACACTGGTATATTGGGAATCTATAATCCTGAAAAAAACAGCGTCCGGGTTTTTCCATACTATAAGAGGGTTTGGACGTAAGAATGATAAGAAAAAATCCGGACGTAAGAATGATAAGAAAAATCTTATAAAAATTAGAATCATCATATGTATAGAATAATTTGAACAATATGCACTTTTTAGTTCAAATTTCCTATTTATTTACCCTTGTGAGTGTTGCGTTTGCATGGAACAAATGCAACACGATTTCTTTTCTGGACCAATATTATGAAAATGTGACATGCACTAATGAATTTTTTAACTATGATTGTGTTCTTTTTGGCAAAATTATTCTCACTACGACCTATGACTTGAGTTTGATTCAAAATGGAGACAATTTTCTAATTATCATTTCTAATTTGAACTATAGGTGAGCACAATGGGGTGCAGAAATTTTTTTGACTTTTCCCATTTCCACTATGTGATCTACAGTCAACTTTTCATATAGTGACACCCCTGACTAGAGAAATTTCAATGACTGAATAGTGTAACTTTTTTCAAGATAACCTGACTAGTTTGGTTTTTTATGAAGCTAAAATATAGATTTAAAAAAAAATCGAAAAGATTGAAATCAAACTAGTCAACAGGTTATCTTGAAAAAAGTTACACTAGTCAGTCATTGAGATTTCTCTAGTCAGGGGTGTCACTATATGGAGAGTTTACTACTGTATCACAAATGTAAATCAACTTTAGCCGAGACCCATCATCGAGCGTTTCTCCAAGCTATATTTCTCTCAGCACTGAATTTCTATCTCAGTCTAAAGGCAATGATTCGAGTGAAGATCAAAAACCCAGTGATAACTCAAACCGATGCAACATTCCACTCCAAAATTGCACCCTAACATTTAATTCACCTGAAAAATCAATTCAAGAATTGTATATTAGTACTAAGTATATGACAACTGCCGACACTGATTCAAGTATAAAATGGTTGAAAAATTTTTCAACCCCTCCCTCCCCCCGAAAATTGCAAAATCCCATTTTTGGAACCACTCTGTTAAAAATGATTTTTAGCTGGTCTCTTATATTCTTTACCATTTTATCAAAAAATGATCTTGCGTGATTTTCGTGGAGATTTATTTGAACTAAATGATCCATATATTGATGCTACACCGCTCGAATTTACAGTCACCAATCCTAGTTATGGTATGATTTTGCAGAATTTCAACGACAGTTGCAATAAAGTCAATTTTTGGGATATTTGGCCAAGACACGCATCATGACACGCATTATGACGCAGCGTCATGACACGCATCATGATGCGCGTTATGACGTTGCATCATGACGCAGTGTCATGACACGCATCATGACGCGCATCATGATGCAGCTTCATGATGCGCGTTATGACGCTGCATCATGACGCAGTATCATGACATGCATCGTGACGCGCGTCATGGAGAAGTCGTCGGACCGGGAACCCAAAATAAAAGTTGCATAACTCAATGAGTTCTATCAGAAAATCGACCTAAATTTTCGTCCTGCGTCAAAAAAACTTTTGCTCGATCCTCTCGCGGACCGTGTTTTAACCACACTGGCAGCCAGGAATGTTGCCAGTTTGTTTGGACTATGAATATAGCCGAATATGACAAAATAAATTTAGCCACACATCATAGGATTTCTGGTTATTATTCCAACTTTACATGGGTGAATGAAAAAACAAATGGTAAAAAAAGAATGAAAATTTCTTAATTTTAATACATTTTTAGACCGCTGTACAAAATTTGAAATTAAAATTGACGTCACTGGCAACTTTACGGACACCGGAAACGCGTCTGCTTCATTACATGGTTCGCTGAAATATCTGAATCCTTCGTTTTATTCTGGCCAATATGGCTATGGAGGTTTTCAATTCGATGCATCAGTAGACGTACCAAATCCTGAAGGAAATCAAATTTATCGAGTTTTTCAACTTTTTGATTCGAGTTTCGGGTCGCTTCAGTTGTAAGTACTCTTTTAAGAGCATGAATTTTGTGACTATTATGTAAAATATGGCATTATAACTTTCTCCACAAATCTCGCCACGATAACTTTCGTATCAATAAACATATTTAATTTCAGACTAATTGAGTTGCCTGATTTGCAATAAATAGTTTTATTGACACAAACGTGGCGAAAATTACGTAGTGAAAGTTATACAGGGTGAGGCAAAATTACTGCATATTTTTTTGTTTTTTCTTCGAATTGTCTATTCCTCTTTACAATCGTATTTTTTTTTGCTTTTTAATCGCGAATATACTTTTCTTAAGCGAAATAAATCATGGAGCTAGAAAAAGCTTGGTTTAGGCCAGCTGCCTGCTGCTACTTGTTTGCTGTTAGAAAGATGAAGAAAAAGGAAATTGCCGAAATTTTTGGAGTTGATCCGCATACTGTCGCGCGCGCCATTAACCGTCATGAAGAAACCGGCGAACATGACTATGCTATTTGGAGCATTCTCGAAGCTCAGGTGAACGCAGAAGCACACAATTCGGTCGAGTCTTTGAGGCAAGCTATCAACGAAGCATTCGAAAATTTGAACCAGGATATGATTAATAGGGCTATTGATGACTGGCCAAGGCGTTTAGATGCCGTTATTGCATCGAACGGAGGCCATTTCGAGTGAAAATATTGTTTTTTATTGTTCAAAATTGTTTTCTTTTATCTAATTGTTTGTTATCATTTAAATCGAATAAGAACAAAAAAAATGTGCAGTAATTTTGCCTCACCCTGTAGTTTTTTGGCAACGTTCATGGCAGTTCAGTTCGGATTCCGGCTGCATCTGAACCTGGTTAGATTTCAAAAAAATTTTTTTAGCCAAGCTGATTCACCAGGCAACAGTAGTCTTGTTTTTGATAATGAATATCCTGATTTTCTTTACATTTTCACGTTTGGTGACGAAGGCTATTCCCAAATTGATGCCGGATTTATAATACAATTCGATGTTGGCTCAATCCTTTATGTTGGCAATACTACCTTCTTCGATCCAGAAACGCCGTATACGCGTGAAAACAATTGCTGGAATGAAACATGTTAGTCAAAAAAAAGAATTTAAAAAATGACCAAGTTTTTTTCAGACTATTATATTGGATATAATGGTATAAACGTATATAAAGCTTCATTTTGCTGCGTCGAATTTGAAAATGTAAACACAACACATATACCTCCTATAACGACTACAACTATCAGAGGTATTTTTAGCAAATTCCAAGAAAAAAATTTATTAAAGGGGTGGGGGTCCAGAAAAATTTGTTAAAGTAAGTCCAGATAATAGGCCAATCTCAGACAAAAAATTTTTTCGATATGACCTATATAGGGGTAATTTGATACGAGGAATCGATTGCGCACACTTCCGATGCGCGAAAACGCCTCCTTCACCTTGTTTTCGTGAAAATATCGATTTAGGAGGGGTGGGTTCCAAATTTCTGACCATCTGGCGAACAAAAATTGTTGAAAAATCGACATTTTCACGAAAACCAGACGAAGGAGGCGTTTTCGCACTTCGGATGTGCGCACAATCGATTCCCCGTATCAAATTACCCCTATATAGGTCATATCGAGAAAAAATTTTTATTGGAGAATTGCCCCTTTAACCTTTTCATTCCTAGATTGCAAAAAGATACCTTGCCCTAATGCCAACTGGACTCAGTCAACTGTAGACCCATGCAATTGTTATCTACTTATCAACTATCCCAATTATTGGGATGATGAGCTATGTTATAAGTTTCAACTCGGCTCAAAACTAACCAGTATTGACAGTGTCTTCGAGAACAGTGAACTTGTTGGACTAGCGCGAAATCAAACTCCAGCATGCGCAAAACTATTTATAGGTCTTGAATCTTCACCAGGTCCCAACAGAAGTATAATTTATATATGGAATAATGGTGACCCGTCGACGTATCGGAACTGGGAAAAGGGATATCCTGTGAATATACCTAGCAATATAAATTCACATGATTGTGTTGTCCTAAATCAGGCGGATGGGAAGTGGACAAACGAAGATTGTGAGACTCAACGCTGCGTTATTTGTGACTATGTGAAGCCTTAACAATTGTCGTTTATTTTTCGTATTTTTATCAAGCAAACCAGTTTTTCATTAAAATAAAAAAATCTAAATTGACAACCTTTGGGTCCTGAAAGTTCCAATAATGTATCAAGGACTCTTCTAAATTTATAAAAACAAATTGGGTCCATATCTCTTAAAGGACCAGTCCACTTCTGAACCGAATTTTTGTTCAAACGTGGAAAAGAAAGTTCACGTTGGGGCAACCACTTTTTGCTTTGGAAGTAAATTCCAATTCGACAACCCTGAGGAGATATTTGACATACAAAATGGCATGAAAAATTTAAATGTGTCTGGGTATTGAAGCGAAGGGATTGGCACCATTTGAAATATACTGTAACGAATTATAAAAAATCCATTTTTACAAAGATCTTAAAATTTTCATAAAAAGGCAATTGCAGCACTTTTTATAACTCTATGAGACGAATAAAATGACACCAAAATTATCCGATTGGAACATTGTTTTGGGTTATTAAAACGAAAACATGAATCAGAATTTTCGTTTCAATAACCCAAAACAATGTTCTAATCGGATAATTTTGGTGTCATTTTATTCGTCTCATAGAGTTATAAAAAGTGCTGCAATTGCCTTTTTATGAAAATTTTAAGATCTTTGTAAAAATGGCTTTTTTATAATTCGTTACAGTACATTTCAAATGGTGCCAATCCCTTCGCTTCAATACCCAGACACATTTAAATTTTTCATGCCATTTTGTATGTCAAATATCTCCTCAGGGTTGTCGAATTGGAATTTACTTCCAAAGCAAAAAGTGGTTGCCCCAACGTGAACTTTCTTTTCCACTTTTCAACAAAAATTCGGTTCAAAAGTGGACTGGCCCTTTAATGTTAACATCGACTTTTGCGACCTCTAACTCTCGCTAAGCCTCCTAAGGGTACCTGCCAGATTTTAAAATTCGCATAATTAATTGAGTTCAAGTTGGACCGTAAAAGTAATGAATTTTCAAAAATGTTTCCTCACAAAAAGTTTCCCTACTGAAAAAACAAAATCGAATCGCGGGTCGAGTATATAATTTTTCTTTTCAGAAGGCAATTATGGAAAGTGATAGAGAAGAAGGTGAGAGCGATAACAAAAAGCTACTCGATTTATCCAAGTATAAAACACCTGACATAAGATCGGCTGTTCCAAAAGGATTTCCATTCTTTGCAGTTGATTTTGGACTTCAAGCCGGGTATGCGCATGTGATTGAAGATGATTCCAGATTCCCTTCTTATTTTGCACAGGTGTGTGTATTTTCTATCAATGTTGATCAAAAAATCAACTTATAGGAAATTGTGGGAAACTTGCTTGATTTGAGTCCACGGCATTGGCGAAACCCACAGGCGTTGAAATTCGACGAGATAAAGAAAAGAAAGGATGCATTTGAAGTGAAATGGCAAAAATATGATTGGACGAAAATGGCAAAACGAGCTGTAGATACTTAATTATTAGTCTTTGTTTTATTTAAAATTTTAATAAATTTGTTTTACATGGTGAGCCAAAAAAACGTACTTTTGCATTTTTTGGTGAAAAATTTTCGATATTTTTTATTGAAAAATAACCTATAAGGGGTATTCATGCGAGAAATCGTTCGCGAAAAAAAATTTTTCGCCAAAAAAGCTCAAAAGTATGATTTTTTGGCTTACCCTGTATAATTTTACGGTATAAAAAAAAAATAGTTATGTAATTATGGGCTCTCTTGAAAATTATTCTTCGATCTGTTAGCTTGAAATACTTCACAAGACTATTCAACTGATGATTTGTTTTTTCATGCCTTGTTTCAACTTTCTTATATCAAATTTTATCTTGACACAAAAATAGCGCATTTCCTTCTTTTTCTACCTTCAATAATTGAGTTCAAAAAACCTACTTTTGCGTATTTTTGGTGAAAATTTTTTTTTCAAAAATCACCTATAAGGGGTATTTTCATGCGAGAAAATCGATTGCGAAAAAAATTTTTCGCCAAAAAACGCAAAAGTACGGTTTTTTGGCTCATCCTATGATTATAGAAACAATAGTTCTGTAATTCTGGGCTCTCTTGAAAATTATTCTTCGATCTGTTAGCTTGAAATTACTTCACATGACTATTCTCAACGGATTATTTGTTTTCATACCTTGTTTCAACTTTCCTATATCAAATTTCTCAAATGTTATCTTCATACAAAAGTAGCTTTTCCTTCCTTTTCTACCTTCAATAATTGAGGTAAGACTTCACTTTAGAGAAAGACTCAAAAACACATGGAATCAATGCCTTCTTAACGACCTGAAAACACGATTTAAGCGTATAAAATGTGGAACCAACTCATTTTTGAGTCACTTTGAGGGGTCCAAAATACCCTATTTTTAAGGTTTTGCCTTTGTAACAACTTTGTATGAATAGAATTTAAGCCTCTGTAGTGCAGTGGCGAAGCCGTTTACCACAATGGAGCGGGGTTCGTCACCGAAAAAAGTTTTTGTGGAAGATTTTAAGAATACACCTCTCGGATTCAACAAAAACGACTTTTTTCGATAAGATTTATGAAGATTTGCTATTATTTTGAGCAGTTCAAAATAAATTTGATTCCATTTAAATTGATTCCATGTGTTTGAGTCTTTCTGTAAGGTGAAGCCGAGTTCAAAAAAACGTACTTTTGTGTTTTTTGGTGAAAATTTTTCAATTTTGTTCAAAATCACTTATAAGGGGTATTTTCATGCGAGAAATCCATTGCGAAAATTTTTCACCAAAAAACGCAAAGTACGTTTTTTTGCTCACCCTGTATGATTTTACAGTAGTTCTGTAATTCCGGGCTCTCTTGAAAATTATTCTTCGAACTGTTAGCTTGAAATGACTTCACATGACTATTCTCAACGGATGATTTGTTTTCATGCCTTGTTTCAACTTTCCTATCTCAAATTTTATCTTCATACAAAAGTAACGCATTTCCTTCCTTTTTCTACCTTCAATAATTGAGTTCAATTTTTCCTATGTAATTTTCTACAAAAACAGACGATATATTGTACTATCTTCTCACCCAGATAGCTAATCGGGAACGTCTTGCCCCGTTTTTATCTTGATCTTTTCATCAATTATGCTATTTTTCTTTTTTCAAACTTTTCTTGAACTTCAATTAGCGCTTGCGCTTCAACTCTATCTTCCTTTTCACCCTTCTTTAACTAAAAAAAAACAATTTATTCAAAAATAATGACTTCAAATACCACACATGAATTAGTATTTCTGCTAAAATAATTAACATCAGGGATGCCAAGAACATTTGTTCAGAATCAAAAAATCTGACTTCAAAAATCAGATTTTAGGAGTAAAAATAGCAAAATTTTCCATTATTTTTTCTTATAAATTTGACAAAATTTCGCATCTCAAAAATCAGATTTGACACTGAAAAAATAAGATTTTTCCACATTTGACGACATCTCAAAATCAGCACTTTTCTGAAAAATCAAGACTTGGCACCCTGATTAACACATATATAACTTAATGAAAATTTTCAATTGAAAAAATTTTTTTTAAGAAAAGATTTGTTTTCAAAGCTATGGTTTTTGATAAGTATAATGGGTTCTCATAAGAAATAATAACAACATACTCCAATCGATTTCGAACAAATTCAATAGCGTCGGTCATAGCGATCGTCGTAGCGGTAGCGAGGAGATGGCGAACGGCGCCTTGGTGGCGGAGAATATTCACGTGGTCGGCGATCATAGCGGTCTTCGTAGCGGTACCGATCTCGGGGTGATGGCGATCTACGTCGATAGTGGTCATCACGACGATCATAGCCTCTTGGAGAGTAACGACGACGTTCACGTGGTGGTGGGCTGCGTCGAGAACTAGAACTACAAAAATAAGTATCAAGTTTTTGATTACACGGTAAGCCAAAAAAAAAACCGCACTTTTGCCTTTCTTGGAAAAAATTTTTTTTTCAAAAATCACCTATAATGGGGTATTTTTATGCGATTGTTGAAAATTTTTCGCCAAAAAACGCAAGTACGGTTTTTTTTGGCTCATCCTGTATACAATCAAGAATTACCGTTGATGTGGGGCACCCATATATTGTCCAGGTGTTGGAGTATGAGCGCGCTTTGTAAGCGAGTAGTCAACTCGAACTTTATGGCCATCAATTTCTTAAAATGGAGATATAGAGTTTAAAGCATTATTAATAATACCCATTGCTGTATCAGTAGCATACTCTTTAGCTTTCACGGCATCTTCCGCACGACTAAAATAGACAAAGCCGAAGCCACGAGATCGACCACGTGGATGATCCATAACCTAAATTGTACGATTTTTGTTGAAAATTGAAATTTTGAAATGTAAAAAAGTCATAAAGTGGGATCATAAAAAATTTTTAGATTTTAGGGGCGCGTCGAGTAATTCAGTTATGACACTGCGCTCATTTAGGGTACCGCAGTAGCAGTCGTATCGCGCATTTCACACCTATAGCCGTTGTGTCGTTGCTACGATACAACACTAGCAGTTGTGCCGTGGCACAACTGCTAGCGCGCGGTGCTAGAGATGAAACGGACTATAGAGCGCTGTGTGAAATGCGCGGCACGATCTGCCTAGCAGTCATCCTTACCAATGACACTTTTTCAATACTTCCAAATTCTTCAAAAATACGCTCGAGATCACGCTCAGTAGTGTAAAGACTCATTCCAAAAATTCCCAATACTCGACTTTGTGGTGGAGCTTCGCGATCACTATCACGAGCACGACGACGGCCAAACGGTGAACGGCTTCGTGAATGGTTTCTTTTTCGAGAAGTTCTGGGAGATCTAAATTTTGCTTATATTAGTTTTAATCACATATTTTTATGATTCATAATGGGTAAAATTCTCATATACCCAGTGGCGTACCCAGGATTTTTTCCAAACAATTATTTTTTTCAATTTAGCTCGGAAAGTCGTTTATTTTTTACTTAATCTTAAAACTAACTCGACTTTACAAATTAACCAAAATGTAAAATATACCGTGATCGAGAACGTGATGCAAGTCTTCTGTCGACACTGAGTCTTTCATGGCTTGACTAAAAGATACTGAACTAAGCGAATAATTTTTTAAACTAACCTCACGTTCACTTGATGGTCTATCTTGAACCATTTTTAAATAGCAACAATCTTTAACCTAAATTTGCTATCTTAATATTATGGTTGACCCAAAAGTTCTCGGACTTCAATTTTCACTTTCTTATACTCTATTGATAGAGTAGAGTGAAAAATGAAAAGTGAAGTCTGAGAACTTTTAGATCAACCCAGTATTAAACTATAAAAATTTATAGCATTAAAATAACGGCACTAGAAAGGTACACGACACTAGGACCGGATTCATCTCACAATCGTTCAAAAGGATTTGGGCATTAGGACGGTACACACCTCACAAATCAACATTTGACGAATTTTTCAGGTTGACTGACATTTTTTCCCTGTAACAATTTTTAATGGTGAAAATGATCGAAAACGGTACAAACGATCCGTTTTACCATTGAGCGAGTTTACAATTGAGTGATCTTGAAGAGCGCCAATTTTTCACACGGATTTATGCCAATTTTACTTATTTACATCGCATAAGTCCGTGCGAAAAATTCCATATGGAAGGTCCTTGTGAAAAATTCGTCAAATCTGTGTGCCAAAATAACTAATTCGGATATTTAGATGAAAGGAACCAATCGAATACTACCAAGAGAAAAGGACATACAAGGGGCGCAGAAGTCCTGGCAAAGGATGTACGAAGTCCTGACATGGGATGCAAATAGTCTCGTCCATGTGTGCAATAAGTCCTGACAAGTTTCCAATAAAAAAATCTGCAACTTCGTGATGAAGATTGTTGTAAATCCATTAAAACTAAAATTGTTCCTATGTCAAGACTTTTTGCACACATGGACAAGACTTTATGCACTCCGTGTCAGGAGTTCGTACATACTTTGTCAGGAGTTCGTACATACTTTGCCAGGACTTCTGCGCCCCCTTGTATATAAATTGATTTATATTTCTAACTGTTTAAGCAAAACGTATTGTACTTTTTTCATTAAAAAAACAAGCCTATCGATTGTCGGTTTATGATTTCATCAAAATAAAAATGACTTTTCTGACTGAACAGGCATTTCGTGGCAATAAACAATTTCAAAACTTCGCTTTATTGTTAAAACTTTTTCAAGAATATTGCTAAAGAAATAAGGATTTAGGTAGATTTTCATCAACCTTATATAAAACGCGTAATGCATGCCTGTACGGACTAACTTTTGAATATGCGACCCAGGGTTGTCGCGGCTTATAAACCTTTTTGAATCCGAGGAAATGTTTTTCGAGTCTCAAAAAAATCGAGTTCGAGTTTCCGAATTAATTTATTGTTTTTTTTTACATCAAAAATTGTTTATGTTTTTACAGTAAAAATTAATCCTACTACTATATAGTCTTTTTTTCGTCAAACGGTCGTTTGATGTTTCGAAACTTGACATTTTGAAACTTTTTTTTACGTTTTTGAGGATTTCTCCGCAAAGCCAACCCTGATAGTTTTGGTGTCGTTAGAAAGCTGGATTTCATAGCAATCGAATGACACAAAAATCATGCCATAACTCTTTCTGTGGTTGCGGAGTTATTGCATAATTTTTTTTTAATGTCGAAAAAACTGACATTTTTTAGACTCTAGGAACTTCTACAACAGGGTTCAAAACGACATACGGAACTTCCACAACGATTTTCACAGGAAAATCGACCGTTGTCGAAGGTTGAGGGACAAATTTGCCCGTACCCTTTTTTTCCCTGTATCTTTTTTTCTCAGTGACCATTTTTTCTCCAAGCGAATCAATTTTCAAAATGGCTTGGGGATAAATTTTCCCCGTACCCTTTTTTTCCCAGTGACCATTTTTCCCCAATTTTCGTTGTAATATCCTGCCTTATTGGTAATATCCTTATCGATCGAAACAATTTCATTTAGTTTAAGAAAGACTTGAAAAGATCCGAAATTTGCATATCTTTTGTTCACATAAATCCATTAAATTTGCCTAATTGTCAATAAGACAAATAATATTACAACGAAAATTGGGGAAAAAATGGTCACTGGGAAAATTTGTCCCCCAACCTTGGGTTACCCGACATTTTTTCCCTAATCCCTTTTGTCCCCTTAAACAATTTTTTCCCAAATTCGTTTTAATAAACACGATTTTATTGACATTCAGGCAACTTTTTTAAAAAAAGTTGCCTGAATGTCACTAAAATCGTGTTTATTAAAACGAATTTGGGAAAAAATTGTCACGGAGAAAAAAAATTGTTTAGGGAAAAAATTTTTTTATACAAAAATTGTTTAGGGGAACAAAAGGGATAAGGAAAAAATGTCGAGTATCCCAACCTTGTCGAAGTTCCGCTTTTTTCGTTGTGGAAGTTCCTAGAGCCATTTTTTACTAATTATCTCGTCAACCAGAAAGTGATGGCATGATTTTGGTGTCATTCGATTGCTACGAAATCCAGCATTCTAACGACTTCTAAACTACAGAGTGAGCCAAAAAAAAAACCGTACTTTTGCGTTTTTTGGCGAAAATTTTTCAAAAATCGCATGAAAATACCCCTTATAGGTGATTTTTGAAAAAAATTGAAAATTTTCACNAAAAAAAAAACCGTACTTTTGCGTTTTTTGGCGAAAATTTTTCAAAAATCGCATGAAAATACCCCTTATAGGTGATTTTTGGAAAAAATTGAAAATTTTCACCAAAAACGTTTTTTTGGCTCTCTGAAAGTAATAATTTTTTGCTAAATTAAATTATTAACCATTTGATTGTTCCAAAAGCTTTCAGACTTCACTTTGCACTTGTAAAGAGCGAAATTCGAGAACTTTTGGAGCAATCCCAATATTTTAAAGGTATATAACATGGAATCTGATTGGGGATACATTGAGCCTGAAAAATTATTTTTTGAAGCCGGCAGAACCCGTCCATTGTCCGAACTGGTTGATAATTTGATCGAGAAATGGGAGCCCCAAGCAAATAGATTTCCTAGTGCAACGGCCGAACAAACTATTGAAATTATTCCTAAGCTCGAACATCAAGAAGAATCCAGTACTAGTAATCTAAATGCAGCGAAGAAGATCCTCAAAACAAAAGACAGCATTCAGAAACACTCTCTTAATTTGAAACGTGTTAGCTTTGAGGTAATTTTAAACGAAATTTAGGCGGAAAATTATAAATAGAAAATTTTGGTAAATTTTTGGTTTAAAAAAAAGTTGACATTCCTGACATTGTGACCGTCAAATGCACTTTTTAAGGCATAAGCCATTTTTCGAAATCTTGGTATCAAAATATTCCTGAGAGCTTGCTTTAAAAAGTTATGTAGCGATTTTTATTAAAAGTTCGAAAAATACAATTTTTACTTTAAAAAAATCGAAAAAACGCACGAATTTAAGAAAAAGTTAACTACTTGTTACCGTATAAACCGTTTTTGCTAATTCTTTTTTATTTGTAATACAGTGTAGGAAAAAAGTATGCCATTTTTTAAAATACAAAACTCTTTCTACGCTTTTTATGACGATTAGAACATGAATATTAACTTAAAATCAGCATAAAAAATATAGTGAAAGTTTTATAGAAAAAATGGCATACTTTTTTCCTAAAAAGCCTGCTTTAACAAACAAAAAATTAGCAAAAACGGTTTATACGGTAAAAAGTAATTAACTTTTTAAACAAGACTTCAAGTTATGTCACTATGAAAGACGTGTGAGGGGGGAGGTAATTTATTCATCTCCTGTTCATGTCTGCTAAGGTTTATACGGTTATGATTATTTTCTTCCAACTAAAACTAGTAGAGTAAGAAGGCAATTGCTCATCTTATTTCAAATTTGTTAATTTTGTAGGTTGAAAGGTTTGCAGCTAATGAAACATATGATCCCACTGAACGAGAAAGCACCAAAACTCAAATTGCTTTGCGGCTTGGAGCTAAACCCGAGAAGAAGAAATGTATAAATTACAAAGCGATGAAAGAAGAAAAACTGCAGAAGAAACAGAAGACAGAGTATGAGAAATTGCAACATGCTGAAATTTATTCGTTGAAGAACAAGAAGAAACGAAAGACTAAAAATAAGCGAAATCAACTTTAACCAATTGTAGAAAATTTATATATGTCGCAGCTATAATAGTTAGAATCAGCGGCGCAAAGCGGGCTTTGGGTTGAGGGAGTCTTCCAGTGGCGACCAATTTTATCGATGCGCTATTTTTGAAGAAAGATAATGGGGGACAAGGGCGTAATTTTACTTCATTCTTGGGGAGAGGGTCGTCCTCATGCATCCAACAAATGGCGCCTTTGTGGTGGATTACTTCATGAAGTTTCAAAGATGAATTTCATTTAGGTATCAGATCTGCATCCGTAAATAGCGAAAAATGGGCATAAACTCAAATGAAACGACATAATGAAAAAAACCAATAAAAATTTTTTCCAATGGGAAAATTTTTATTTATAAATTTTTACCATGGGAAAAAATTTTATTGGTTTTTTCCATTATGTCATTCATTCGTATCGTTTCAAACCTTTCGTTTCATTCGAATCTATGCCGAAAAATGAGGGATCGAAAGCGATACGGCCGTATAAAGCGAATACGTGTGTGCAGGGCTCTCAAATTGATATTCGCATAAAAATCGAGTTCAAGTTGAACCTATAAAATGTCGAATTTTCAATAAGTTCCAACACAACCCCCTGCTTGATAGGTTCAAAATTGAACTCGATTTTTATGCGAAATTTCAAAATCTGAGAGCTCTGTACGTGTGTAATAAATAGTTTTATTATGTTATTGTTGAGTTTACGTTTAATTGTTAAAGGCTTAAGCTTTAATATTTATTTATTCATAAAAACATATGTATCCGTAACAATTATCAGACCCGTACGAATGAGCAAGGAACCGTGGCAATAGACAATAAAAATAGGCTAACCGGGTTTCAAACCAAATAATTCAGACTATATAACAGTAGCATACCCTCTATCTACCTATAATCGACCGATTAACACTTTACAAATGTTGCAATTGGCCCCATAAATTCGAAAAATTAGTAATTTTTTATGGTAAAGTTGACAAAGTGCTTCTTATTGCAAAAAGCCTTCATGATTTTGTAACATTTTGTTTTTAAAAAATTAAAGAATTTTTCTTAAACAACGCAAGAAAATTTTAATTTAGAAAAATCAATTTTTTATATTTTTGAGCTTTGTTGCCGTTGAGGTTATTCCCACAATCTATTCTCAAAATCTATTCATAAAATTGATGTGATCCTGGATGTATGCTACTGCCATAAAAAATAGTGGGTTGTTCAATAAATAAGGTTCCTTTCAAAATTGCATCAGAAGAAAGCCTTGTATTCAGAGGGTAGCAAAAAAAATGACGCACTGGTTTTTTTAATGTAAGAATTTTTAACAAAAATTATGACGCGCGAAGTCGAAAATATTCCAATTTTTTGCCAAATCAAAAAATTTTTTGAGATCTCCACCTAGGACGCAACGCTGAAAAGGACCTTATTTATAGAAAACCCTAATAAATATTAGTAAAAAGTATACTTCATTTTTAGAAGAGGTTTATAGGGTGTATAAAAAACCGAAATTTGGGCGATTTTTTCATGTTTTTTCGACTTTTTTTCAAGAGTCTTAAAACTGACCCATACAGGGGTAATTTTATGCGTAAATCGATTGAGCGCATTCCCGAAGCTTGAAAACGCTTCCCAGATTCTGATTAAATAAAGTAAGTGTAAATTTGTATTTTTAGCTTTTATACACATTTGAATCAGGATCTGGGGAAGCATTTTCAAGCTTCAGGAATGCGCGCAATTGATTTTCCGCATAAAATTACCCCTATATGGGTTATTTTTAGGATTTTTGAAGAAAAAAATTTCGGGTCGAAAAAACATGAAAAAATCGCCCAAGTTCTGATTTTTTATACATCCTGTAATATTCAGTGTCGTAATTTTGGGGGGAAATTTTTTGAAAATTTTCCATTTTCTTCCCGGAAATTTAAAATTTTTCCAGTTGGGGTGGGGGGATTTTCTGATTTCCTCCCCCCATTATTACGACGCTGATCCTAGTCATAATGGGAATCTTTTAAACAGAAAAATATTGCTTTTTCAAACATGTTGTTCCCCAATGAAGTACAATGACATAACAATTTATACATTTTACACAAATTAAAGAATCCTTGAGTTCTAAATATTGGGAATTGTAAAGATATTTGTCAGAGTATGTAGCAATTTCAATGAGTAAGTCCCTGCTATTATTAAAGGGTGAGTAAAAAAACCGTACCTTTGCGTTTTAGCGAAAAATTTTCAAAAATCGCATGAAAATATAGGTAATTTTAAAAACAAATTTTGAAAATTTTTCACCAAAAAACGCAAAAGTACGGTTTTTTTTTTGGCTCACCCTGTAAAGGTTCTAAAAATTAGCCACAGAACTAGCTCCGAAAGTTCATTGAAAAAACTAATCGCAAATTGTAGATTTCACAAAGTTTCATTAACCATGAAATTGCTAACGGGAATGATTTACTTGATAAATAACAGCACACGAGAATCAACTCAAAATTTCTTCACCGCTTCCCATCCGACAAAATGTTCATTATGCACGAAATATAACAGGTAGAACAATGAAAATAAGCTATATGTACATCATTACAATGCCACCTATCAAGGTTTATCATCAAGAATTTGATCTAGCCCATGGCCATGATCTCGCGTGCGTACAGAAGACGCGCTCAGAAGGAACTTTGACTGGCTGGGTAGGTTTCTGGTATCGTAGCACTGCTATTTCACGTCGACACAAAAGACAATTCATTTTTTCACTTTGAGTTTCCATTAATACCTAAAAAGAATGAGTTAATTGAAGAAAAAATGTAAAATTTTTAAAATTCATGCCAAAGTTTTTTTAGTGTATTGGGTTGTACCATAATTTTCCAGCTTTTCAAAATTGCATCGAGAAGAAAGTCTCGTATTTTCTGAAAATCACCGTAATTTTATGCGGGGGAATCGATTGCGCGTATTTTCAAGGCATGAAAATTTTTGCCTGATCTTGATTCAGGCAATTTTCGCTTCAACGTATTCCTCTGATTCAGTGCCAAGGAAGGTATGATAGATTTTTGTTTAAAAATCATTTTCCTGGGGGTAATTTCATACGAGGAATTGATTGAACGCATTTTTGAAGCATGAAAAATTTTGCCTAACCTTGAATTATGCGATTTTCGCTTCTATACATTTATGCCCTCCCTGAATCAATGAAACATTTTAACGTTTCAGCAATGCGCGCAATCGATAGGAAAGCCACCATAGGAATCATTTTTGTAAAGATTCAATGCGAATAGCAAAAGCCGGAAAATTTTTGGTACAACCCAATATATTGGATTTTAAAATCTTAAAGGGGGCGTAACATTTATGACCTATTCTCGAAAAATCGAAAAAATTTTCCGATTTTCTTCTAAAAATCGACTTTTTCGGGTAATTTCTAGGCGAAAAATTGATTGCGCACATTTTCGATGCGTGAAAAATTAACCTGGAAAGCACCATTTCATACGTAATTTAATGCGGGGAATTTTTGCGCACATTTTCAACACATGAAAAAGACGTCTAGACATTCAAAATGGCAGTTTTTGGTTCAAAAAACAAACTTTTTTTCCTGAAGCAAGGTCAAGGAAGCGTTTTCACACTTTGATAATGCACGCAATCAATTCTCTGCATAAAATTAGGCCTAGAAAGGTCCTTTTTAGAAAGAAATTTTTTCGCGTTGAAACGCAGTTCTACCCTGATTTTCAGGGTCAAACTTAATTTTTCACGCTTCGAAAATGCGTGTAATCGATTTTTCGCCTAGAAATTACACGAAAAAGTATGTTTTTAGAAGAAAATAGGAAAATTTTTTTCGATTTTTCGAGAATAGATTACGCCCTTTAAATTTTAAAATTCGAAAAATCTCAAACTCATACGCACCTGAACGAGTCTCACTCCACATTTACGGCAAAATACTTGATGACCACAGGGGTATGCCCTAACTGAAGCCCGAGCTGTTAAGCAAATATGGCAACGTTCATCTGGATCGGACGGTACATCTTCGGAGTCTCTTTCTAATTTATCGAGCATTCTTTTCTAAAAAAAGCAATAAATAAAAGTTTTAAAACAAGGCATACAAATTTCGCGAGATATTTTCGTGACACTAACAGGGCCCAAAAAGGTTTTAGAACCCAGCATCAAAAGGACCCAGCACCCATGGGTGCTAGCAACTTTTCACCCAACTTTTCGGGCCCTAGACACTAATTTTTCAGGGACAATTTTCGCTGACAAGGACATTTTTTTACGAAAAATATCGGCGAGAAATGTCCCGAAAATTTTAAATATATTTCGCGACAGGGTAAACTACCCCATGGAATAGAAAAAATCATAAGGGTTCCCCCTCTGATTTTGCCCAAAATTTTTGAAAATTTTATTTAAAAAATCCTAATGGATTCTCCCGATTACGATTTTTCATCTAAATTGACCATTTTTCCTACAAAATCTGCTTTTTTTAACCAAAAATTTTTATTTTTTGAGCATGGAGTCCCCTAGTGCAGTCCTGAAGTCCTAGCCATTTGGCCATGACGCACCCAAATTTTTGGAACCTCGTCATGAAACAGACTTGATCCGACTGTTCTCTTTGACAACATTAACTTACGATTCGTTCCGGCCTGGACAATCGTGCCGATGTAGAAGATCTTCGCCTTGGTTCAGGCTCTTCATCCTCTTCATCGATATCATATGTAGTCGCAAAATTGGCGACTAACCGTTTGATTCCACCCGCAGATGATGGCATCTGACAATGAGATTCCGTAGAAGTCGACGCACAATCACAACTGCACATGGAAGAACTGGTCGAAGAATGAGGTGAGGTAGAATTTATGCTAGGACTTCCAGCTTCCACAGACAAAAATTTATTACGCACTGCCGTTAGTAGGCCGTTTAATATCATATCATAGAGAATATAGAAAAAGTTTCGAGGAACAAAACTTTCTCGGCAGTCTGTTAATAATCCTGCAAAAATGGGATCGTGATGGTGAAATAGAGGAGGGAGAGAATGGTTTGGTTTCTTGGGGCGGCCCAAAATTGCCGGCGGAGGTGCCTGCTCCACTGAGCTGGTTGACTAGCCGACCGCCGTCTGTCTCGGTCGGTTGTGTTGGCTGCTGCTGGTTCAACGACTAACCCGAAGGGATTCTAGAAAGGGGGGCTCACAAATGGAGGAAATGGCTTCTCTCTATGAACGACAACGGCTGCGACTGGAGCGACTCGTGTTTGGTCTTCTTTCTTTCGCTGAGCCGCGGAAGGGTCTGTCTCAGTGTGCGTCACGCGCAGCGTTCGTCGCCTCCCGACTTGGTTGAATAACAACACATATGAAAGTGAAGGCGCCGCCGTCTAGACACCGCTCATACCACATAATACCTTTTTTCTCTCTAGCTTCATCTCGTCAATTATTCTGCACAGCACTCATCAATAGCCATACTCCCTATGCGACTCAATCGACCGAAATCAGCTGCCATTAACACTCTCTAATCATCCAGCATTCTCACTTAGCGTCGCACTATTTCCATTTATGATTTCTGTGTCGTCTGAGCAGTGTCTGGTGTTCATCATGTGGCTGCCAATTCCATGCGTTTTTCCCGACGACTCGCCACCCGAGAGATCATTCTTGGCGTTTTCACCACTTTCCCACACGTCATGGTCGCTTTCTTTTCGCACAATCCAACAACGCGACATTCCGCTTTTTCTGCAATGCTTCAAAACAACTGATCGAATTATGCTTTCCAAAATATATGGCTACCCGCTCAACGCAAAGATCACGATGAAATATCGAGGGCCGTCTGCTTTTCATAACTTTTTTCGAAATAGAAAATTATCATCTATGCACTTTTTGTTGTCTGAGACCGCATGTGACTGTAATGAAAGCAAATCGATCTCGTCTCGAAAATGGCATGTACTTCTATAAAATTATGTAAACATAATTTTGTTCATGAAGAAGACAAGAAAAGTACTGTCCTTGGTTGCAAAATTAAGCGATCGTTGGCGGCATTAAAGCACCAGTCTACTTTCGGAAAATCTTCTAATAGCGCAAAATTGCGCGAAATCTGTTACCTTTAGTCCAAATCCGTTACGGGTAGTACCAACCGATAGAGCTCGGTGAGAAGAGTCGATTGATGCCAAATTTGTAGGGGTACCCCTCAGAAAAGTTTTTACGGAGTACTTAAATTAAAAAAAGGCCTTTTATGATCAAGAACGAAGATAGTATCCTCCACTGTGTCTATGGCCGAGTGGCTAAAGCGTTTGGTTTGCATGCAAAAAGGTGCGGGTTCGAATCCCGCTGCGTGACAAATCTTTTTCAAAAACCACCTAAATCAATTTTAAAGCTTTAAATTTTTTCAAAAATTTTCTGAAAATTCTTTTTTTTCAAATTTTCTCAAAATGCTTTTTTTTAAACTTTTTTATGCAAGAAAACTCGGCCCCCNAATTTTTTCAAAAATTTTCTGAAAATTCTTTTTTTTCAAATTTTCTCAAAATGCTTTTTTTTAAACTTTTTTATGCAAGAAAACTCGGCCCCCGGCTCTCAAAATTCGCATAAAAATATATATAATATGTCAAAATTTGCACAACACAAATTTTAAACAAATTGTTTTTTCACTGTCCTTATAAGGAAAGTTGGGGATCGATTCATGTGGGCGTATAGTGCAGTTGCTAAAAACACAGCCACTTTTCGGGTTTTAATCCAAAACGACGCAAATTCGATTCCACCTACGAGTGAATTGATTTTGGCAAAAAATTTGCACAAAACACAAATCAAAAAACTATCAAAAAATCTTTCGGAAATGCAGAAAAATAAGGTTGTCTTGGAGTAACTCGCCACTCTGAGTCGCCCTCGGAAATCCGAGAGCGCCGAATGCGCTCTTCCCCATGTATACTCTCCCTCCCCACCCGAGCGCTCGATCTCCAGGTTCTATTTTTAAAAGATAAAGGATAAAAAACAGCATTTTTTCTTTTACTTGAAAATCTAATGGTAGGGGGAGAATTAGTAAAAAATTTCATTTTTTTATTTCAAGGGGGAGGCAGGGCCCAACATCCAGGGGGGTGCAAAAGTTCTGGCATAAGGTGACATAAGTCCTGGCATAGGGTGCAAAAAGTCCTGGCATGATGCGACAAAAAATTTTATTTGAGAGATCTAACGTAAAAAAGTTTTTCACCCTATGCCAGGACTTTTGCACCCTATGCCAGGACTTATGTCACCTTATGCCAGAACTTTTGCACCCCCTGTCTTTAAGAAATTACTTAAATTTGGTTTTAACAAACTTAAATTTTCATCTGTCAACCCTGGATAAGCGTCAACTCGGAGAAACGCGAGCGCCGGAGACGCTCGGCTCCCGGTACTTTTGCATTTATATGGATAGGCCCACTACTTTATTTTAAAGGATTCTTCGCAGCTTTAACTGTAAAATTGAAAAATTTATTGTCCACTTATCGAAGATTGTAAGAACAAAAAGAGATAGTGTTAAAAAAAACAAACATGGCTTTTCTCATACTTTTAACGAATGAATGAAACCTGAATCAACTTTTTTAAAACCTCGTTTTAGCATCGAAACAATGGAAACGTTATTTATTGCTCAGTTAAAAGGCTTGATTTATGACCAGGTGAACTTATATATAGTGTTAGATTCTGGGTCCGGGATCGACCTCTTGGTCAGAACGAAGTTTTTCGGGATTCACCATGGCGGGATTCGGGACGGGATTAAGATTTTGAGATTGAATTTTTTAAATTTCATTAAATAAACAATTTTTCATTTAAAAATTGTTTAATTTGATCTCAATTCACGTGAGTTTTTTTTGGAGAATATTTGTTTTAAAGCTAAAAATAGTTCAGAAAATAGTGATTTTTGTTGGAAAAAATAGAAAAATTTGCTCAAAAAGCAATGTTTAGGGGTGTAAATTTATCACGAGACGGGATATAGAGTTCGAGATCCAGGATAGGATCAGGTTTTGGTACATTTTTTCGGGACGGGATTCCAAAAATCCCGAGATTTTCAGGGCGGAATCTAACACTTTAATAGATTTGCCTTTATCCCATTTTTAGAAACATTTCACAGCGCGAGGCCTCAAGAAATTGGAAGAAATGACTAAAATTGACCGTCATGTTCTAGCAATCGCCATCGGCTTGTCCTTAACGGTTGTGCTTGTGCAAGGAGAACAATCGAAATATGTTGCAAATGCTCTGCTCGTCACAGTACCGCTCATACTTTTGTTCATATTTCCAGACGAATGTCCTACTATTAATCGTATGGCCGTCTATGGGTAAGTTGTTTACCTAGTTTGTAGCTTCGGTATTGATAAAGCTTCTTTGAAAGATCATTTTCTTTTTCCATCAAAATTATGATATTTGTAGAGTATGTTATGCGCTCTTAACGCTGATGGACCCTGGTTTGGAAAGAGATTGGAGTAGCTACTATCTATTCAAGGTCCTCATCTTGTGGCTTCTTTTCGTCAAACCATTCAAATTTGCCGATCGAATTTTGAAGTTGATCGAGAAGCTTCGTACGGAAACCGCTCAAACGACGGAGAAGTCCAATAACTTGAGCTTTTTGATATATGAAAACATGAGCAAACCTGACAGGGTGGCAAAAATGTCTAGCAACGATGATGATACTATCGGCCAAAGAACAATATCAGCTGAGATACCAATCTACATAGATTTAACTGATAGGTGAGAATTTGGCCAACTAATTCTTCATCAGACGTCAAGACTGTCCTTGAAAAATGAACGGTTCATGAAGTAATAATCGAAATACATTTTTGTACATTTGTAAAAATTTTGTGCTTTATTAAACAAATAAAATCTTTTATATTTGTTCAATTATGATTATACGTGCCTTCAATCGAGACTTCAAACTTTCATTTTTTCGACTTATTTATCATCTTTTTTGCTAGATCACCTAATTCCTTGGGTCGAAGAACATTTTGGTGAAGAATATTGGGAGCTAGTATACTTTCCTCCTGTCAACCGACAGGAGCAAAAATGAAAAAACATTTTTTTTTAAATTTTTTTAACAAGTAACCCTTTAGGGGTAATTTTATGCGAAAAATCGATTGCGCGCATTCCCGAACCTTGAAAACGCTTCCTTGACCCTGATTCAGGGAAAGAATCGGTATATT